>RJWJ010021938.1:0-27394 GCA_004363605.1 Indri indri | reverse complement strand
AATAGAGAATATTAATAAAGACATAGAAATTATAAAAGAGACCATGTAGAAATTCTGGAGCTGAAAAGTATAATAACTAAAATGAAAAATTAACTAGAGGAGTTTGACAGAAACCCCTTGAGCAGGCAGAAGAAATAATTAGAGAACTTGAAGACAGGACAGTTGAAATTCTTGAGTCTGAGGAGCAGAAGGAAAAAAGAATGAAGAAAAGTGACAAGAGCCTGAGGAGTGGGGAGACACCATCAAGCCACGCGGCGTACACAGTACGGGAGTCACAGCAGGGGCAGAGAGATTACTGGAAGAAATGATGGCTAAAATCTTCCTAGATTCCAGGAAATTCATGAGTGTACAAATCCAGAAAGCTCAAGAAACCAAGTAGGGTAAGCCCAAAGAGACCTACATTGAGACTATAATCAAATTAAAATCAAATCAAATCTAAAAAACAATTCTATTTATAATAGCATCAAAAATTATAAAATACTTAGGAATAAACTTAACCAAGGAGAAGAAAGAATGGTACAGCGAAAACTATAAAACATTGCTGAAATAATTAAAGAGTAAATAAACAAATGGAAAGACATCTTGCATTCATGGATGAGAAGACTTAATTTCATTAAGATGGCAATATTACCCAGCTCTATCTGCATATTCAATGCAGTCCCTATCAATCTTGCAAGAACCCTATTTGCAGAAATGGAAGAGCTAATCCTAAAATCCTATGGAATACCTGAAAGGACCCCAAATAGCTCTTGCGAAAGAAGGACAAGAAAGAACAAGGTTGAAGGACTCACAAAGAACCTAACTGCAAAGCTACAGTAACTAAAACAATGTGGTACTAGCATAGTGATAAATATATAGACCAATAGAATAAAGTTGGGAGTCCAGAAATAAGGCCATACTATTTATAGCTGATTGGTGTTGAAGAAGGCGCCAAAGCCAATCAATGGAGAAAGAATAATTTCTTCAACAAATGGTGTTACCCACATGCCAAAGAATGAAATTTGACCACTGCCTAACACAATATACAAATATCAACACAAAATAGATCAAAGACCCAATGTAAGAGCTAAAACTATAAAACTTTTAGAGGAAAGCTAGGGATAAATCTTAATGACTTGGGGTTTGGTTATAAATTCTTCAATGTGACACCCAAACCACAAGCAACAAAAGAAACAATTGATAATTTGAACTTCATCCAAATTAAAAACCTTTGTGCAGCAAAGAACACTATTGAGAGGGTGAAAAAACAACCTATAGAATTAAAGAATATTTTTACAGGTTATATGTTGGATAGAGTTTAGTATCTAGATTATATAATGGACTTGTATGACTCAACAACAAAAAGAAAAACAGCCCGATTACAAAATGGGCAAAAGACTTGGGTAGACATTTCTCCAAAGAATGTATGAACGTGACCAGCAAGCGTGTGAACACTGTTCAATGTCAGAAGTCATTAGGGTGACAGAGATCAAAACCACAGTGAGATATCACTTCACATCCACTAGGACGGCTGTAATAAAAAGAAAAAAAGGGAAAGTAAGTGTTGGCAAGATTGTGAAGAAATCTGAACCTTTGTACTTGGGGATGCAAACAGGTGCAGCTGCTTTGGAAAATAGCTTGGCAGTTCCTCCAAAAGCTGCATATACCATTACCACATGACCCAGAAGTTCCACTCCTAGGTGTATATCTGAAAGAATTGAAAACAGGTGTTCAAACAAATACTTGCACAAAAATATTTATAGCAACCCTGTTCACAATAGGCAGAAGTGGAAACAATCCAAGTGTCCATTAACAGATGAATGGATCGAAAGTGTGGTCTGTCCACACAGGGAATACTACTTAGCCATTAAAAGGAGAGAATAATTGTGGATAAACCTTGAGAACGTTACACTGAGTTGAAGCCGCCGGACGCAAAGGCCACGTGCAGTTTGATGCGAGGCACGTGGAATGTGCAGAGTCGGTGGGTGCGCAGAGGCAGAGGCAGGTTAGCGGTTGTCAGGGAAGGAGGGCGGCCGTGGGGCGCCTGCCCGCCTGGCACGAGGCCTCCTCTGGGGTTGGTGGGCCAGTTCTGGGACCAGGAGGTGGTGATGGCTGCACAGCCCGGGAAACGTACCAAATGCCACACAACTGTACACTCAAAATGCTTACATTTTATGTTGTGCACATTTTACCGCAATAAAAAAGTAAATAAACAAACAAAAGAGAAAACCAAGAGAGTGGATTCTGGAAAACCGGAATCCAGTCTTTGCCTCACCCCTCTCCGCCCGCGTGACCCGGACAAGTTACTTACCCTCCTAAGTCCGTGTTCTCATTTGAAAAGGTGCCACAAATGGCACGCAAGATTTGTTAGGCGGAAATGAAATGATGAATATGAAATTTTCTTTCTGCAAATACCACACCCCGCGGGGTCCTGCTGAAAGGATCCCGGCTGCGTCCCTGGCACCGGCGGAGTCGGCGGAGTGGCCGACTTCCGTGGGACCTGGCGCTCAGTGTGGTTTGACCCGAGCGTGGGTTGGGAGCTGTCAGAAAGCAGCGTCACCCACCTGTCGGAGCAATGGCCATTGAGAATGTCGGAGCCAGAGGGGGCCGTGGACGCCGAAGCCTCCAAACCTTGATCTGTAAGGTGGGAGCAGGCCCGAGAGCGCCTGCGCCTGGCCCCGCCTGCAGTCCGGGACCTGACGGTCCTTTGACTACGCTGCAAGCACCGGTAACGCGTGCTCCTCAGACTGCCCGAATTATTGAAATCTTTCCTAATTGTTTTAATTTAAATAATTGTTCCCTCTTCTTTTTTCTACTGAACCCATCCTTTGGGTCACTCAGTGGCAGAGCTGGTTATTTTAAAGGTACGTTGGGAGGAAGTACCTGGTGGCCAGGTAGCTGTGGTGGTCTGGCTGTGTGTGCCCTGCAAATGCAAACGTTGAAATCCCATCCCTCAACTGAATGGTATTGGGCAGGGGTTTTGGGAGGGGATCGGGCCAGGGGCAGAGCCTGTGGGGCGCGTCTTCCCTTCTACCGCGAGAGGACACGGCCGATGCTGCCTATGAATCAGGAGACGGGTCTTCAGCAGACAACGCATCTGCCGGACCTTGACCTTGGACTTCTCAGGTCCTGAACTATGAGAAATAAATCTCTGCTGTCTGTGAGCCTCCCGGCCCCCGCCCAGCCCTGGCACTTTGTCACGGCTGCCCAAATAGACCAGCTGGATTCTGGCGGCAGCAGCAGTCATTCCTGCTGCGCAGTGAGGTGGTGGCGGTGTGGGGCGGCACAGCTGGCCCTTGGTGTTCGGGGTCCAGGGGTGGCCGCCGTGGGGTTTCCTCCTGAGGCCGGCACTGCAGCATGGTCTGACCTGGGGTCTGCGTCCTGGGCTCTCCCGACACTGGGTGCCGAAACCAGCTGGAGAGATCACGCCATGTGCAGCTCTGTGAGCCGCCCTCTCCCCAGCACTGTCCACGTTGCTCGGTCGGCGTTTGAGTCCCGCTTCCTTTGCCGGGGGCTGCGTGGCAGCCTCAGTGGCCTGAGGGCTGGGAGCTTTCCTCGTTTGCTTGTGTTTTAATCAGAGCAGCTCTGGAGCCTGATTGCTAATCAGGGAGCGTGGTGGAAATAGAGCCCCACGTGCCGACCATCAAGGTGCCTCCTTCTGTTTCCAGAGCCGGGAAACTGTTATACAAAAATCATGAAATTGTTATTTGTAGGGGACAAGTCTTTATTAAAAGAACACTCCTGAAACAGTGCATCTTTTCAAAGGCAAACTCCAGAACAAAGATCTGTGGGTGGGGGAAGTGAGCAGCTCCTGGGAAGGCCGGAGCCAGGATGGGCTGCAAGGTGCAGCCCCCGGCACGGGGTGGTCTCTGCCCGGCCCCCGGGTCCCGGCCCCCAGAGCGTGGCCTTGCCTTGTACATGCTTCTGAAAGTGGGCTTCAGGGAGGCTGGGGAGGGAGTGGCAGAGCCCGGGTTCTCCTGCTGGTCCCCTCACAGGGGGCCCGGTGAGGTGCAGAACTTGGTGCCCTGTAAACTGGGGCAGTGAGGACGCGGCTGACTCCTTAGTCTGAGCAGGGAGTGACGGACGATCCATGTGCTGGAGCATGGCGGTACAGGCCACCGCAGCGGCGGCTTCCTGCCCCATGGGCGGGCGTGCGGCCTGGGGTCAGGAGAGCCAGGGGACTTTTCCTGGTGTCCTCTGGCTGCCACGTTTGCTCTGGGGTGGGCAGTTGTGCTCCTGGCCTTCCAGGTCCTTGACTTCCGCTTCTGCCCAGGGGGCCCCATGGGTGAAGGAACCCAGCAGGCAGGCAGCGGAGCCCGGGCAGTGTCCAGCCTCCCCGAGCAGCTCCTGGCCCACCGGGCCACGTCCCAGTGCCCTGACCCTTACGCCTGTGGGGTTCCCTGCAGGAATCCCAGGTAAAGAAAATACTAGTGAAATAAGAAATTCTCCAAAATCCGCGCACATCTAGAGGATGGTGACTAGTGTTTGTTGCCAGTCAGGCCAAACTCTGAAATCTGTGCCCTTCACTGTAAGAATTAAACATAAAGTACTCAAAAAGTATAGGTATAGACTAATGCAAAGTACTCCGCAGGTGAAGCATAGTATAAAAGAATAGGGCCTGTAACTCTAAAGGCCGTTAGCCATGTAAAATGGCTCAACTCTGACTTTATCCTGTCCTCACATGCATGCGCATGTGTACACACATACATGTACAAACCACACACATGAAGAAACAGACGAGCACACACAAATATACATGCACACATACACATACATGCACATATCCACACTTATACACACACAGAGACACAAACATGCATACACATATGCACACCAAATGTACACACACGCACAGAAGCACATTCAGGTGCACACGTATGCACCCCAACATGCATGAGCACGCATGCAGGCACACATGCATAGAAAAGGCAAACACACACACAAGCACACGCACACCAACTTCCACACGTTGTGTCTGAAGGAACCCTGCCATCCGCAATGGAGTTCTAAGGAAACGGGGGAGGGCAGAGAAGCCGGGTGCCTCCCCCCGTCCCAGGGGTCCTGCGATGCTCTGCCCAGGTCGGGTCAGTCTGTCTGAGGCTGCATCATGGCACCTGTCCTCCCTGCGCAGGGGCTCAAGCCCAGGGAGCTGCCTCCTAGGAGGTGGGGTGGTGCGGCAGGGTTGAGCGGGAGCCCCAGGACTGCAAGGCCTGGCGGGTCCTTGGGGCCACCTGGCTAAGGGCATTCCAAAGTGGGTCCCATGGGACATTTGTCTCCATGAGCCAACAGGTGCAACGATGAAAAGATGTTTCCTGGTCTAATTGTTTTGGGAAACATGGGCTGCAAATGTCTCTGGGTGGTGCAGAGCTCAGGGAAGGACGGTGTGTTCAGCGATGCCGGCCGGACGTTGGTTATCAGTTTGGGAAACACTGAACTTGACATACCTCACACCTGCGCAGACGGTTCTGGGTGGAGAGTGTCTCACAGGAGGTGACAGTCGTGACCCGCATTGAGGACAATATTTCCTCATGGGACACAAAGTATTACTCAAAGAGGAGAGATCTGTGAATCTGACAGCGTCTGTCTCGGTCTGCCTGGGCTGCTGTAACAAAATCTCATAGGCACAGGGGCTCGTGAATGACAGCGATTTATCTGTCACCGCTCTGGGGTCTGGAGTCCAGGACAAGGCGCCGGCGGGTGCAGTGTCTGGTGAGGCGCACTGCCTGGTGCACAGCCGGTGCCGACTCACTGCACCCTCATGTGGCGGAGGGAACAAAAGAGCTCCCCGGCCTCTTTCGTAAGGGCACTGACCCTACCCGTGAGGGCTCTGCCCTCGGGAAATAGTGACTGCAAAGGCCCCACCTCCTGATGAGGCTCCGACGCATGAATTTCGGGGACTTGAGCAGTCAGACCATAGTGGCGCCCAGATTAAGAACTTCTGCCCAGGGACACTGGCAGGAGCGTGGGCCACGGGCGTGTGCCGCGCACCAGGGAGTGGAAGCCTTCGCAGTGCGCGTGGTCAGTGGGCTCCTGTCCAGAATATGTCAAGAATTCCATTAAATCGGCACAGAATTCAGACAACCGGGTAAAAAAGTGCGTGCACCCACTAGACATTAACTGACTCTTCCTCGGTGAGAAAACCAAACCGTCTTTGTCCTGCGCAATCCAGAAGGGCCGTGGAGTCTGGGTCAAGACAGGACACAGGGGAGGGTCGTCTGGCTGGCGCAGGGCACCCTGCAGGGACGGGGGCTGCAGAGTCCAGCAGCAGACCCTCGCAGGCCATGGGGCAGGCCTTAGGTTCATTGGTGGCCAGATGGTGGGGACCCTGGAGAGGGGCAGGGGACGCCGCACCCCCAGGAGCAGAGGGACAGGAGCTTCCCTCCTGTGCTGCTCTCAGGGAAGACAAGGAATAATGGCTTCCTGCTGGTGTCCCTTAGCCCCTCCGGGCAGGTGGAAACAGCCATCCTGTTTCACTGAGGAGGCTCAAGATGGCACCTGAGGGTGGGCACGGGGAGGGGGCCCAGGACTCGCACCCGCAACGGTGGTGGGGCCCGTTGAGGCGTGGAAGCCGTGGGCTTGGCAGGTAGGAGTTTGGGGACCTGCGGGAGCAGAGTTCCCATGTACTTACAGCACCCTCTTCCGTTCCCTCCTGCCCGGTGTTCAGGAACCCGTCTCCCTCTCCCGGAACGTGGGTTCCCTGGGCCCGGTGCCCTCCCAGCCCACGCCCCTGCCGGGCCTGCTTTCTGCGGACAAGCCCTCTCCCCGTCCCGGGAAGCTGCACCCCATGGACCAGCCAAGGCAGAGCCCCGCCTTAGGGAGGCAGGGGGGGCTGGGGGCACCCCACAGGGGCTGCTGTTACTCTCTTCTGCACAGATGCCTTTTCCCCATGGTCATGGGGGGCTCGCGCCCACCTGGGGGCTGGGAGAAGCTGGGTCTCTTGGCCCTGTTGGGAAGAGCGTCCCCGGCAGGGCGCCGGGGCTGTGCGGGTGTGTGCTGAGCTGACGGGGAGGGAGCTGCAGGGCGAGGGGGGGACTCCTGTCTCCTGAGATCCCCGCGGCCCTGCGTTACTCGCTGAGCAGTCCGTGGAGCCCACCGTGGGCCTGGGTGCTGCCCTCGCCAAATCCACGGCCGGGCCACAGACCTCCTCCCACACCCGCCCCCATGGCCCAAGGCCAGTTGCTATGGAAACAGGCTTCTGCCGGCCAGGGAGGACCAACCAAGGTCAGGGGAAGCTGCCACGGCCAAGGCAGAGTTCTCTGGAAACAGAAATGGGATTAGGACCTTCGTGGCAAAGTGAAAAAGAGCCCCTGCTCCTCTGCTGCTGGCTGCGGAGGCCGGTTCCCATGGTAACGGGCAGTGGCCAACACCGGAAGGATGGCTGCAGGTGCGGTGGTCGGGGGGCTCAGCCCCGTGAGCGCTCTGGGCCGCGCCTCCCAGAACCGGGTGGGGTGGGCCTGTGACACCCAGTGTCTACGGTCAGAAAGAGACATTTTTCATCTAATGCAGACTTTATCTATAATAAGTATTAAGTACAAAGATAGCAATATTAAGATTATGTTTTAATTCAAAGATATATCAGAACCATGATCCAGTACTTACTTGGACATGGGAAATGCCTGTTGTGGGACAATACTCGGCTGCCTCATCTGCCCGCCAGGAGCGGGGCTCTGCCGTCATCGGGGCCGCCCCACCCTGCTTTGGGATAACAGGAGCGGGGCTCTGTCGGTGTTGGGGACACCCCACTCTGCCGTAAGTTTGCTGCTTTTTGCTGACAGCCGGTGCTCCCTGTGTGCTGGGCGCCATCTAGTCATTTGTGGGGTTCATCCTCTTCTCCCCTCCCCTTTTCACTCTCTATTTGTAGCGTAGGACAGAGTCGCTGGAGGCCCATGTACCTGCTGGTGTCGGGTGTGGGATCCGATGCTGCTCCTACCCCAGAGCTGAGCCACCTGCATCTCCAGGAAGCGTCGCACTTTGCATCCAGGTGCTGATGCAGGTCTAAGTGGGACTTGGCCACCTCCTGTGCTGCGGTGGGATGAGTGGACGAGGGGTCAAGGATCCCCGGTGTCCCGGGAGAACCCCCTCCTATGTGTGGCGGGCGCTAAGGATGTCCCCAGGCCCCTCACAGGGCCCTGCAGGAAGGTGCCCACACGTGGGACGAGGCTCCCAGGGCTGGGAGAGGGACCCGGAGAGCAGTGGAGGGACAAGTCCCGGAGGAGGCACAGATGGGGCCCGTTAGCTTCCCACGGCCAGAACCAGGAGACTCAGGGCAGCGGGGCGCTGGGGCCACTGCTGGGGACACTCCTCAGCTGAGCGGGATGCTTGTATGGAAATGTAAGGGCCCTGGGAGAGCCAGGACAATTTTGAGATGAGATTAATTTTTATGAGTTACTGTAGCTGAAATAAAAATTGACTGTGAAGCTTTGTTAATCAGGGTGGTGTGGATGAGCGTGAGAGCAGATGTCCAGGTAAGCAGAGCAGGACAGAAATGGAACCGCACCCGTGAGGCTCAATGACCCTAGACAACGGTGCCCAGGTAGTTCGACGGTGAAAGAATATTCTTTCCTACAAGCGCTTTTGAAAACTTGAATATCTCTATAAAAAATAAGCAAATCTCAGCACTTACCTTATACTGTGCACAAAATCTAAGTCAAAGTGGGTCATAGATCTAAACTAAAACTTCTAGAAGAAACTATCGGAAAAAGAATATTTGTGACTTTGGGGTTAGGTGTAGATTTCTCATACTGGGCTGATCCCCGCTGGGGTCAGCTGCTGGGGGGCGCTGGTGGGGACCAGCGTGGTGACCCCCTGCCCAGTGTGCCCCGGGCTGGGGACTTCCAGGGACACAGGACATCCAGTGCCGATGCTGAGGGTCTGGGCAAAGTGGGATGAGTTGGCCACCCCGGATCAGAAGGACAGTGACAAGTGGGACCCGACGTTTGTTCCCTTGTCCCTCCTCCCCACCCCAGAGGGTCCTCATGCTGGCTGCGACCCTGACCAGAGTGTGGCTGCACCAGGCAGCCCCTCCGCGTGCCCGTCTCTTTCTTCTCCCCGTGCCCCCGTCCCTTCAACCCGGGGTGGCAAAACCATCCCCTGTGAGTAGCCCAGGCCCAGCCCCATCCCGGAACCCATACACGTCACAGAAACTTGGTCGTACACTCCCCTCGGTTCTCCCGGTGTGCTCGTGGCACTGCTCCTGCTTGCCGCCAGGACGCCGGCTCCTGCCTCGCTCGGTCCTCTCCCCGTTGCCCTTCCTGCCCCAGCAAACTGACCGGGCAGGTGCCGCACGACATTCACACATGGTCTCTTGGTTGCGTAATTCTTCTGTGCATAGTGGGGCCAGAACAGGGTTTGGGAAACAGAAAAGACGTCTGGCTGTGGGGCCTGTGCACCGGCCCCTGCACCCTGATGTGTGGGACCCCTCTCCCAGGTCCCCGTCAGCTCCTAGGTGAGGGTCTCACCTGAAGGGCACACCTTGCAGCCTTTCTGTGAGGAAGTGCCCCTACCCAAATGAGCGAGCCGGAAGCAGACGCCGCGTCCAGATGCTTCCTGGGCGCGCCGGGCAGGAGACACCCTTGGGCTTTGTCAGATGCAGTTTGCTTCCTGCCTCCGTTCCGGCGGTGCCCGGGGTTTTCTGGACAACGTAACGTCTCTGAGTTGGGGTGAAAACTCTGTTCGTTACCTTTTGTCAATAGTGATTGTCTTCCACTGGACACACACTCACCCAGGAAGGTTTCTGCACGCTCCGTTTCGAAGAACAGCAATTGTAGCTTGAGAAATTTTATGCAAACCTCTCACTAAAGTGCAGTAAATATTTCTATTCTGAGCACTTCATTTGTCTGAGAGTACTTTGTGTTCATTTATGACCCAGGGAGCCCATATTTCAATTTTATCAGGTTTAATAGGTTGTAAACTAAGAACAGCAAATCTAATGCTACATAAAATTACTAGAAACGAGTCAAACAGGTGCATAATTGGCATCCGAATGATTTTGAACTATCAACTTTTGTATAGAATAATGTATTTTGGCTATTTCTATGTGAGGTTAGCCACAGGTAATACAGTTGAATTTGCTTAAAAGACATCTACTTAATGGTGTCATTTTCTTAATTAGAGTAGGCAGCTAGAAACCCATTTTCATATAATGAAATACAGGGGGTTCAAAATAAATTTTATTAAAACACCTGTGATATCTTAAGTTCAGTGTGAGAAAGGCCTGCAGGAAATAAAAGAAGGATGTGATTTGACGATGAAGTTGTAAAAGCAATTTTAAGGGTATAAACTTTGTTTTTCAAAGTCTTGATTTTGGCAGATGTACTGCTGACAATGATCTCCTTGTATAAATGTACATATAAACATGCAATTTCTTGCAATTAAAACCCATTAAAATTGTGCTAGGCTCTCAGTTTAGCAGACATTCAATCTTGATGGAGTTGGGAATAGAGGAATAGTCATAAATGCATTCTGGGAAGGCGCACACACTCGCTCGGGTGCGTGGCGCGTGCCCTGCACTGGCTGGGTCCCTGCGCCCATGGCCCACTCACGGAGGCAGCACTTCAGTACCATCGGGGTCTGTGAGAAGAGCCAGCGGCCACCACGCCACCTTAACAGATTGAAGGAACAATTTCCGTATGATCATCTCAATGGATGCAGAACAGTATTTGACAAAATTCAACACCATTTCATGATAAAAGCGTTCAAGGAACTAGGAATGAAAAGAAACTGCCTCAACATAATTAAGGCCATATATGGAAAGCCCACAGCTAGCATCACACTCGATGGTAAAAGACTGAAAACTTTCCCTCTAAGCTTAGGCACAAGGCGAGGATGCCACTTTTTATTCAGTACAGTATTGGAAGTCCTAGCCAGAGCAATTAGGCAAGAAAAAGAAATGAAAAGCACTCAAATTTGAGAAGAAAAAGCAGGATGATCTCTTTTCATAGATGATGTAATTTCATATGTAGAAAAATCCCAAAAATTCCTCAAAAAACCTGCTGGAACCAATAAACAAATTCAGTGAGAAGGTACAAAATGGAAAATCAATGCCCCCCAAAATCAGTTGTGTTTCTATACACTAACAATTAACAATATGGAAAAGAAATTAAGAAAACAATTCCATTTACAGTAGCACCAAACAAAAGAAAACAAACAAAAAATAGGAATGAACTTAACCAAAAAGATGAAAGACGTGTACACTGAACATTATGAAATGTTGCTCAAAAAAATTAAGACATAGAAAAAAATAGACATCCTATGTTCATGGGTTGGAAGACCTGATATTGTTAAGATGTCAATACTGCCCGAGTGGTCTCCAGATTCAATACAATTTCTGTCAAAATTCCAACACCCTTTTTTTTTCTCTTTTTGCAGAAATAGAAAAATCCATTCTAAAATTCATATGGAATCTCAAGGACCCTAAATAGCAAAAATGATCTTGGAAAAGAACAAAGTTGGAGGTCTCAACTTCCTGCCTTCAAAGCTCCTTCAGAGCTCTGCATCAAAACCAAGATGCTATTGGCATACAGACAGAAGAGACTAGAGAGCCCAGAAACAAATGCTGGCACTTACGGCCTTACAATTTTTCAAAAAAGATGTCAGGACCATTCAATATGGGAAAGAACATCATTTCAACAGGTGGTGCTGGGAAAACTGGATAGCCGCATGCCAAAGGATGAAGTTGGACCTTTACCTCGCACCAGATGCAAAAATTAACTCAAAGTGGATCAAAGACTTAGATGTAAGAGCTAAAACTCTCAGAAGTAAACATGGGGACAAAGCTGTACGGCATTGGAGTTGGTGACTGATTTATTGGCTGTGACGCCAAATGCATAGAAAACGCAAGTAAAAAACAGATAAACTGGGCCACATGTAAGGTATGAAACCGTAAGAATTCTAGAAGAAAATGTAGGAAAAACTCTTCTAGATATCAGCCTAGGCAAAGAATTTATGTAGAATTTATGCTCCTTTCCAGAACCTTCCATCTCCAATGACATATCCTTCCCCTGTACTAGTCAGGATTCTTCAGAGAAACAGAAGCAACAGAATGCACAGATGAAAGTACACACGCACACACACACACACACACACACACACACATAGAGAGCGAGATTTTGGGGTCTGGCTCACGTGACTATGGAGATCACAGAGGCTGACTAGTCCTGAGACCTGCCATTGGCAAGCCGGGACCTGGGACAGTTGATGGTGTCGGTCCAGTCTGAAGGTCGGTGGCTTGAGACCTGGGGGAGCCGATGTTTCAGATTGAGCCCAAAGGTAAGACAAAGACCAGCGTCCCAGCCTGGAGTGGTTGGGGCAGGGAGGGCAGCTGCTCCACCCCAGCCTGGGCTGATGGGGTGGTGCCACCCTCGTGGGCAGGGCAACCCCTCCCTCGGTACCGACTTCAATGCTGCTCCCATCTGGACACCCAGACACCCCCAGAACGATGTCTGACCAAGTGTCCAGGGCCTGCGGCCCAGCCGAACTGACCCCAGAATTATCCCTTCCCGTACCCTGGACCTTGTCACCACAGTTCTCTCTCTTGCTGCCACCTCCGGCTCCTTCTCCTCCAGAGCCCGAGACCCCACCGCCCGGCGCTGGCCTTTGCCCCTGGTGACCAGCTCCTGCTCAGCGTCCACGAGCACCAGGATGCTCAGCCCCTTCCACAGGGACCCCTCCCACGATCTGTCACTCTGACCTGGGAAGACCCCCGCCGTGTCCCCACCTGCCTCGAGGCCCCCATTGTGGCTAAAGATGAGCACCCGCCGGCTGCCCCGACAACTCGCCTCTGCTCTCGGGCCCCAGCGCCCTCCCGCCCTGTGTCGTGGCTCCGCACCTGCCCTCGGCGGCCCCAGCACCACACGCTCCACGCTGGGCAGACCTCCCTCCCACCCAGCGGGGACACAGGATGTCAGAGGGATGCCACTCCACCTGTCACCACCCGTCTGCCACCTTCCCTGCCGGCCCCGCCGGCCCTTGGGGCTGTCCGTCCGAAACTCCCCACGGTGGCTGCCTCGCTGGTGGGGACTCCGCAGTCCCTCGTGTTGTACGATGAGGCAAGATGGCGCATTGAGTGTCTGTCCCTTTACGCTCACAAAGTCACTGGAAAGATCACAACAAAGGCAGAGTAAATATTGAAGACCAGTAAAATGGCACAAAGGGAACAAGAGAAGAAAACATAAATACGTCGGCTTATCTACAAAGCCGGAGTAAACCACTCAGTGGCCCCAACAGACGCACAGCAGCCCCGTGTTACACGCTGAGTGGCACTCAGTGAGTGCTCGAGAACAGGCACAATGAGAGATCCCGCTCCGGAGAGAACTGTTTCCTTTTCAAGTCCCTTTTCCCTAAGGGAAAGTGAGGGGTATTATTATTCTCAGACAAAGATTTCAAGGCCAAGGACATTAGGAAAAACAAAGAGGCACGTTTTATCTCGGTGAGGGAAGACTGAGGATTTAACTTAGTTTCGTCAGTTTGGGTTTTCCCTTAAACCGAACCCCGAGGTAAAGGCCTGGCTGTGGGTGGTTTATTGGAGACGACCCTGCAGGCAGTGAGGGCTGGATAAGTCAGAATTGCCGTGAAATATTTGTCACAGGAGTTGGCTCAGGCAGTGTGGGCGGGTCCCAGGATCTGCCGTCGGCAAGACCCCTAGAGCTGATGGTGAGCTCCAGGCTGAAGGCGGGAGCAGAGGGACATCCCTGCTCGGGTGGCGGGGCCTCCACCTCTGCCCTCGGGTCAGACCCTGCTGGGTTGGACGACGCCTCCCATGCTGGGAAGGTGATTGCTTTACTCCGTCCATGGATGCAAATGCTACTCTCGTCTGGGCACCGCCTCACAGAAACGCCCAGAAACAATGCTTAGCCAGCTGTCTGGGCACCCCATGATCCAGGCAAGATGACCCATAAAATGCACCCTGGCAGGGTGTGCTGGTGAGCTGTGAGCAGCCTGGACACGGCAGTGCTGGGTCCTCCAAGAACTCGAGAGCACAGCTCTGCATGGTCCGATGGGCGGTGGGTGCTGGGCTGTTCACTGTCCCTGTCCCCTGGCCGAGGGCCGTCCCTGGGGGTGCTGGCCCCATCACACACCCCAGTGTTATTGTGGCTTCAGTATACTCAGCGGGTTGTGATGTGCAGGAAGCTGCCACACGGCTGCCTCAACCCAGGCGTGTGTGGGAGCTGCGTGGCCACTGCCTGCACCTGCCGTGACAGCCATGGCGTTGTCAGAGCCACACGGCAGAGCATGTTAGAGACACAAAGGGACATGATTCGGACAACCTGGTGGGAGATTTAAAAACACTCACTGAGTTGAGTAGAAATAAAGTAGACAAAAACAAACATCTCTGGAACATTAATATAATTCAAATGGTATCTGACGAGGTATAGTAGAAAGAGCTTTGTAATCAGAGCAGGGGTGAGCTCTCTACTTCCTGACAGCGGGATAACACCTGGGTCTTGGCTTCCTCATTATTAACATGAGCATAAAAATACCTTTTTTAAGGGACTGACATGCAAACAAAATTAAACAAGAAAATTCACATAAAGCACTATAATAACACTTGGAATTTAAAAGGTGTATTATTAGAATGGAATGATGGTGACAGCTATTATTATTCAATATTCCAAACTTCTTATGTTCAGAAACTATACCATCCTTTCAAGTTTCTCTGAAGTTTTTCTTAAAGATACGATTGTAGTAGAATAGATACCAAAAAACCACAGCTAAATAAATAAATAAATAAAAGAACACGGTCGCATTCTTACTATGAAGCACCAAAGGACATATTACAAAAATTGATAAAATTGTGATTTTCAAAATCAATTTTGTTTTGAGACGTGCTTTGAAAGTCTCACATTTGTTTTTGCTTATTATATTATTGTATTTTTAATTTTACAAACATTTCCCAATTACATACTTGGTTTACACTTTGATCTGTGCACTGAACTCAATAAGATGGTTAAAAAAAAAAATAGCCAGAAATATAAATCTAAGAACTCGGAGGAACGGATTAATAAAAAGGAAGGTAGGAAGTAAGACTTGAGAAGCATTAAAAGCTTAGGCCAAAGTTCCAGGGCTTCGGGGGCACAGTTTTCAGGGAGGGGCTGAGGGTGCCCCTGGGGCCTTGGGGCTCGCGGCCAGGGCTGCCTCGCACGTCTGCTCCGCCCCTGGCCACGCAGCTGCGGCTCCAGTGGGCCGGCTGTGGCTCAGGCTGCCGCTCTGGAGGACGGCCTTGGCTGCGTCCTCCTGGTGCTAACCCCGCAAGTGTACAAAATGCAGCTCCCTCCGCTAGATTTCGGATTACCAGGTACTTTCATTTTCTTCTTCGGACATTTTTAGATTTCCTCTGTTACTCACAATGAGCATGTGATGTGTTTTGATTAATAAACACTCTAAATCTAATAAAAATAACACTGATATGGGATTTACGCAATGAAGACTGGGACATTTTTATGTTAAAAATATTAAATGTCACATCACAAACCTGCATAATTTTACCTAAAAATATTAATTTATCATTGCATTTAGCATTACCTCCGAGGAAGATACATCATTGTTAACCGTAGCACTATGGATTTGTCTGGGATTGTCCTGGTATCATATGACTTTATACTGTTTATCAAAGTCCATTTAGTAAACACCTGACCACATATAATTTTAATAGTATACCTTTGTACGAGTTTTTATTGTGAGAATTTCCTATAATCGGAAATTAATTTAAAAATGTCATGGTCTCTGCTTTCGGCTAATTTGGAGTAACAGGAGCCAGGTTTACTCTCCTGGCTAAAACAATTAAAACCTGGACGACATCCAGACAGTGATTGCTGTCAGGAGACTGGTGTCTCTCGTGGTGGACACTGAGCCCTGAGAGGCGGGACACGGACAAGACAAGCCCACAGTCACACAGCCCGCTGCCTGGACCGTGTCCGGCCGACGCACAGGGCACCCCGCGGAGCTCCGGGGTCTCCCTGGCTTGACGGGACAGAGCTCAGAGTTCGAGCAGGAGGATGTGTCTGGAGCTCGCAGGGCAGAGTGGCTTAGTGGGAGGTGCAGGAGAGTAATTTAGAAACCTGCAGGTACTCCTCTCAAGTCTTGAGCTGAATTCGGATCAGCACGTGTGTGAGAAGATGCAGATGCTGGGAAACAATCACACACGGGGTCAGCGGAAACAGGCCCCTGGCTGTCGTTCAGGTCAGGGCACAGGTCCCACTCCCGCCAGCTGCAGGGACTCAAGAGAGGTTTTGCTCAGCAATAGTGAAAACTCCGCCTGGACCGTCGTGGCCCCAGCCACGTGGCCCAGGGACTGGTGGTTACAGGGGGCTGTGGTTGCACCCCTGCACTCCAGCCCCTAAATGGGGAGGGGAGGCATCTTTATTCCCAGGTGACATGACGCTCCGTAGAAATAAATCCTGTGGCATCTGCAAGAGGGTTTCTATGACTAGAAAGTAATTTTAGCAGCATTGCCAGAGACAAGATCCATATGCAAAAATCAATTGTGCTTTTACATACTAGCAACAACCAGAAATCGATATTTTAAAAATTACCATTTACAATAGCATCAAAATGTGAAACTTTCAGGGATAAATCTGACAAAAGATGCATAGTATCTCAAAATTACAAAACTGTGCTGAGAAAAACTAAGGAAGAACCAGGTAAATTGAGAGACGTATCGTGTCCATGGGTCAGAAGACAATCTAGTGAGGTGACGGTTTTCTCCAGATCGACCTGTTGGTGCATGTAATCCTAATAAAATCCCAGGCTGTTTGTCTTTTTAAACTGACAACTTCATTTTAAAATTCATGTGGAAATTCTAAGTAGCCAGAATAATAGAACAACTTTGAACAAGAAGAATACGTTTGGAGAACTAACACACATACGCGGTCAATTGATTTAGGGCAAATGGCCAAAGGCGATTCAGAGAAAAAAGAACATTATTTGCTACAAAAGGTCCTCGAATAATGTCACATCCACATAAAAAAGGAAAAATGAACCTGAATCAATAGCTCACATCATATACAAAAATTAACTTAAAACAGAGCATAGGCCTAAATGTAAATCCTAAAGCTACAAGTCCTCTAGGAGAGAATGTAGTAATCTTGAGTTGTGCCAAAGACTTCTAATATTTGACACCAAAAAGATAATCCATGAAGGAAAAATGTTGGTACCTTGGACCGTATCAAACTTAATGACTCTGCTCCTTGAGGTACACTGTGAAGAAAATAAAAAGACACGCTACACACTTAGAGGAAATATTTTCAAAATCACATATATGAAAGAGGATTTGCAAATGGAACCTATGACGAATTCTTGAAATCATAAGAGGGCAACTCAAAACAGGGCAAAACATGAAATAGACACATCACAAAGATGGGCGAAAACCACTTGCAGAAATTCTCAACATTACTACTGTTTATTAAAGAAATGCAAACACAGACCACCGTGCGATACCCCACACACCTGTTAGAAAGCCTACAATTACAGCGCTGACCACGCCCAGCGTCCGTGAGGATGAGCAGCAACTGGACATCACTGCGGCGTCTGAAGGGACAGAACCACTTTAGGGAGCCGTTCATCGGTTTCTAAAAACAGAAACACGCATCTCCCACGCGACCCAGCCACTGCGCTCCGGCACTCACCGAGAGAAGCGAAGGCTCGTGTCTGTACAAAGACTTGTGTGCAAGTGTTTATAGCAGCTCTACTTGCCAACAATGGCGACAGCGCCAACGTCTCTCAACAGCGAGGGGACGAGCGTGTCACGGTACGTCCACAATACGGAGCGCGACTCAGCAACAAAGGCGTGAATTGTGATGCAGCACCGTGGCCGAATCCCAAAGTCATCATGCTGGGTGGAATAACCAAGACTCTCTTTCCCTCAAAAGAGCACCTGCCCCCGATCCTGCTTATATCATATAATAGACCGTCCACGAGAAAGCAGCGTCGGTGCTGGGTGCGGGCGGTGTGGGGAACCTCCTGGGAGTGGTCGTCCCAGTGTGTTGTGTTGACGGCAGTGAGACTGCGCGGCGCACACACGTGCTAAAGACTCACTACATTGTGTGCCTTAATGTGTGTGGTTTGTATGTCAGTTATGCCTAAAGTTGTTAAAAAATAACGTCATGTGCTGTGATTTTTCCATTCAACAGTGCTCACCCTCTTAAACGTAATCTGTTAATAGCAAAGAACCCAAAGGACACCACCTTTTCTTATCAGAGGCTCACACACACACACATTAGTATCATACAAAATGTTAAAATGAGGCAATGCAGATATTATTGTCATTCATTCCGACGCATACCCATCTTGGTGAAATAAATGATTTACAAAAGATTTTTTACACAATTACATAAAATATTACGTAACTCAGAACCTGCCCGCCTGTGTATCTGTGGGTCCAGCATGATAAGAAGCGCACGAGCACAGCAAGGTCACGTTACCATGTCCGTGCGCCCTAGCAGGGACGCTCCTGTGGGCTCAGCTCTAACTGGTCCGCTGTGCTGTGTCTGGCGGTGTCGCCGATGATGACAGGATGCAGCTAGGGTCCTGCCATCAGGGAGTTCATCTGAAGCAAACCTCAGAGGAGGAAGAAATTAGGGAGCGAAGATGCCCCACTTCACCGAGGGGCGCCAGCGGCTCCGGACGTCACCCGACTTCTGTGCGCTCTCTCACGCCGTGGATTGCTGTCGATATGAGGGACAGCCGTGTAGGTCTGTGTGTTTATGTCAGTTCCGTGGCTTGTAGTTTTACAAAGAGAGAAACGATACACGTACCTCCCGAATTGGAGCCTGCATTTCAAAGCTATTTCTCCCAACACTGGGAAAATATTTGCATATTTGTTGGGAGGAGGGAGGGAAGAAAGGAAACTGCTCTGACCACGAGCTGCTGTCTCTTCCCAGATGTGCTGGAGGTTGTAACCACAGGCAGAGGCCTGTTCGTGTGCCACAGCGGGTCGCTCCGAGCGTGGGAGCGGGGACGGAACAGAAAGCCGCACGTCCCGTCCCAGACGCCCTCCCCGGGCAGGAGCTCACACGGGGCACTCGGATGCAGGAAACCTTATATCCCTGGAGCACCAGGGGGTCTTTGCTCCTCCTGCTCCTGCCGAAGGCAGCTCGTTCTCCTGCCCTGGCCCCTCCGGCTCAGGGAGCTCCCCTTGCCCTCTGCCTCCGCCACGGTTCTCATTGTTCTGGGTGCTGCACTCAAACCACACTCAAGCCCGGTGGCTTAAAACCATGTCCCCAACCCCCGGGCCACAGACTGGGACCTGTTAGGAACTGGGCTGCGCAGCAGGGGGTTAGCAGCGGGCGAGAGCAGAGAGAAGCTTCACTTGTGTTTATAGCTGCTCCCCAGAAACTTCACCTGTATTTGCAGCTGTTCCCCATCACTTGAGTCACCACCCGAGCTCCGCCTCCTGTCAGGTCACCTTGGCATTAGATTCTGCATAATGGTGCGTTGTATAATTATCTCATTATATATTACAATGCAATAATAACAGAAATAAAGTGCACAATAAATATGATGCGATTGAATCATCCCGAAACCATTCCCCCCAAACCCGAGCCCACAGTCTGGGATAAATTGTCTTCCATGAAACCTGTCCCTGGTGCCAGAAAGGTTGGGGATCGCTGGCTTGAAACAATGCGTTACCGTGTCTCACGGTTGCATCGTGCGACCAAGCTCAGCTAGGTGGCTCCTTCACTCACGTGTGACTGCAGCCAGAGGGTAGCCAAGGCTGGACCTGTCGGAAGTTCCACCGGACTGAACGTTAGGTGGCCTCCCCGCCGCGTGTCTGGTGCGCAGCCAGCAGGAGCGGAACTGCTAGGGCTTGCCTGGGAGTCCTTGCAGCGGGGTCTCAGGGCAGGCGTGTCACGCGGTGGCTGGTCTCCCCTCCATCAGGTGTTCAAGGGGCGGCAGTGGAAGCCGCCAACCCCTTGCAGGGCTGCGGAGCCAGTGCCGCCTGCCGTTACCCACACTGGGTGGTCAGAGTGGGTGGGGGTCCACACAGATCTGGGGTGCAGAGAGAACGTCTGCCTCTTGGTGAGGTGTGGCAGGGTCACGTCTCAGAAGAGCAGGTGGGTTGGGAGCTATCGTGGCCGTGGGGAAACACGACCCCAACACCCACCGACTGTTTTCCTCCCCGTCTGTGCGCAGTCCTGCCCAGGACATCACGGGGATGGACCGGCCCGGCTCTTCCACTCAGGCAGAGGAGGCCCCCGCTGGGCTGTGGGTCACCTTTGTGCTCCCCAAGTGCAGAGAAGGGCCGGGTAGGTGTGGACGCTGCTCATCCACATCGGGGGACGCGGCAGTCATGGGGCCTCCAGTCTCCTTGGGGCCTTAATAGGGTTTTCTTTCAGCTGAAGTCATTAAAAAGCCTTTAATTTGGTCGTTCTGCTCCCTACTCCTCCCTGCTGGTCGTTTGCATTTGTGATTAACAGGATTTTATTGAAGATGTACGCATGTCTTTATTATCTCTGAAATCTCAAGCCCTTTTTCATACACTGCAGTTAAGCCATGGCCTACTTTCCCAAACAAATCTGCTCTTTCCAGAGAGGCACCCGGGAATCTCGTGATTCGGCTCACAGGGGAGGAGGCCGCCGGCCAGGTTTAGGGAAACACAGCCTGAGTCCAGAGAAGGGTTAACAGCGGGAAGTGAGGCCGGGACAGCAAGACACAGGCCCTGCTCAGCCCCGAGGCCACTCCCGGCAGTTCCGTTTCCAGTGGAAGCGGGAGCCGCTCCCTGGTCTGCACAGGCCGGGAGGCAGAGCTGGGTATGTTCACGTAGGGTGGGATTAACCGGCAGTCGGCAAATCTCGGGCGTAACAGAGATTTTACTGCAGCTCCTCTCAGGAACCGGGTCAGCAACGGGAAGGGCCGTTCTCGATGGGCTGCGAGAACAGTGCCCTCGGCTCTGCGGCAAGGAGGCGGACGTGGCCTCCACGCATCCGCCTCCGTCACAAAGCGATTAACCCAGCGAGCCCGTCATCTCCCTAGGCCTAGGACATGCGGCCGTCCCCCGAGCGCGATGACATTCAGTTGTCGGCGGTTGTGCCAGCGAGCGGGACGTCCATGTGACTTAGGTTTTCAGAGCGACACAAACGGCCATGTGGGATTTACGCTGAGAGCAGCTCTGTGTTTCCACAGTTCAGATTTTGGAATTGTGCCTTATTTACATAAGAAATCACACTTGGGTCTCATTTGCATATCGCACTGAGGAAATGCTGCTTCCAACAGTGGCGGTAAAGTTAGCAGTGACAGATACCAGGCACATCAACTGTCCCCCGTGTAGGTGTGAACTGTGAGCCTGTCCTTCCACAACGCTGGTTTAAAACGCACACTTAAGGCGGGAGTGTTCACATGCACGCGGGCACTAACCGCCTGGCACCCTCTGCTGTCCCTGCTGGGTGGCCTCCGGCAGAGCTGGAACAGGCTCTCAGGGTACACACAGCAGCTGCCCACGGCTGAGCGCATTTTAACTCAGTGGACCATAAACCCACAATGTTCCTCACAACTGAGCTTTGGGTCACTGTTTTTCTTCTCGGCCTTGTAAGACGTATTCAGGGAACCTTCTAGACGACACATGGCCCAGTGTGGGAGGTGGGTGCAGACTGCCCTGGCCTTGTCGCCCCTGACCATGACAGTGGACGGTGAGATCTCCGGAGGGTGGTGCCCAGGCTGCCCCTGAAATGCGCCCCTCACGGTGGCCCCGAGGGGAGCGGGAGCCTAGCTGCCTGTCCTTGCCACCAGAGGAAGACAGAGACCCTCCCCTCTCTCTGTACCCCCCCGAATCTGGGAAGCTCTCCCTCAGGACCCCTGAGAATGAGGTCCCCACCCATGGAAGCCGTGAGCTGGTGGCGCCGCAGGCCACTAGCTCCACGGAGCAAGAGAAAGACGCATGGAGACTCCCGCCTCCTCTTGGAGGATTTGCTCCCCGAGGCTGCGCGGCTCTGGCGCTGGGCTTGGTCCAGCAGGGGCCAGACCTTCCACCCAGGTGTGGGCGTCGGCAGCCCCGGCCCAGAGCAGTGCCCTGTCCTGCTCGGGGGTCCACGCCCAGCGCCCTGGACCATCAGGAAGGAACCAGACCACAGCGAAGCCGGCAGCTCTGTGCAGGGTGTGGCGAGGGGGCTTCTGTCCTCTCAGAGAACATTCCAGTGTCTTCCTCAGCACATGCCCATTCTGAGTTGGAGGAAAATGGACACATCTCTCGGGGGAGGTCAGGACCCACCTGGCTGTTTTTCTGTTTTGAGTTAATTACATACTGTTTTCCATTGACAAATTGAATTGTATGTATTTATGATGTACAGGAAGATCTTTTGAAATGGGTATGTGTGATGGCCGAACCAAGCTAATGATCATAGGCACTATCTCACTTACTTATAATTTGTGGTAAGAACACTAAAAATCTACTTTCCACACTCGTCAAGTGTGTAATACATTGTCATGAGCTGTAGTCACAGTGTTGTCCAACGGCTCTCTTGAATGTATTCCTCCAGCCTAAAGGAAGCTTTGTATCCGTTGACCCCAGGCCTGGCCCCTGACGTCCGCGTCCCACTCTCTGTTCTGCGGGTTCCATCATGGCAGGTTTCACTTGTCAAGAGACTATGGGGCGTTTGTCTTTCTGGGCCTGGGTCACCTCTCTGGTGGCCACTCTGACGTGCTGCACCCCACCTGCAGACCGAGGGCAACGTCCCAGGCGGAGGAGCATCTCCGGGATGTTTCCAAGAGTGAGTTACTGTGACTTGGTGCAGGATGTGGACTGTGACGTCTTCTCTGATCGCCCCACGAGCCTAGCGACTCGAGGACAGCAGGGAGGCCCCGGCCCAGCTCTTCCGGACACCCAAAGCACGAGGTCCTGCTGGGGATGGCCTTTGCCCCTCTTCCTTCCCTGCCGTGCCGTGCACACCTTGGAGGCAGCTGTGGTCCCGCCAGGGGTGAATCTGTGCTGGGAGGAGGAGTGAGGGTGGGCACTCGGAGCGTGGCCTTCCGAGGGTGGCCATCTGACCACCGCAGGGAGGAGCCCCTAGACCCAGCCCCGCCGCCCTGTTCCATTCTCCTTCACCCCCTTGTACACCCTGGGCACTGAGTTCCTGTTTGTTTGGGTCTTGCTGACTAGGCTGTGAGCTCCGTGGGGACAAAGGCACCACCTGTGACGTTTACAGCAATGCCTGGCTGGGCCGGACTAGCGAATGAATGTAGGTGATGGGCGTTTGCCAGCCGGCCCTGGCTGTGATGGTTTCTACAGAAACGGGGATGGGTTTGGGTGCTGGCTCTCCTCCACACCCCCTTAGTACTGGGCGGCGGGTGGAGGCCCACACAGAGACGCCGGCAGACAGACAGGCGGAAGTTGTCGGGCTCCTGTCTTCCTTTCTTGTTGGCTGCGTTGTACCTTGCACGGCGCCGCGCTGGGATCTCACAAGGTTTCAGGACGAGTCTTGGTAAACAAGCACCACCGAGGGCTCAGCTCCTGGACGTCCAGCCGGCTCCTCTCTGCTCCTGGATCCTAAAAAGGATGAGACTCTGTTTCAGAAACCCCACGGCCAGGTGTGTTTGTAAGTAGCCGGACCGTAGGAAGCAAGACTGAGCTTTCTGGCTGAGAATCTCTTTTCTGGGTTGGTGTGAATTCTTCCCTTTGGGACTCTGAGCAGGGACTGAGGTTCGGGAAAATAAAACCTTTATTTCTTGGTGCAAAAGCTGTTCCTGTTGTTTAACTGTGGCCAGAAACCTCTCAGTCTCCAGCATATCCAAGACAATTCAAGGTTGGCACTGCTCTGTAAGGGCTGGCTCCCCGGGGCGCCCTCCTTCCGGAACGTGCCAATTAGAGCCCCTCAGTTTCCCTCCCACCCTTCACCCTCCCCGGCTGAGCTGGAGGGGCCCACGGCACCTTCCAGCAGCCGGTCATCTTGGTTTTTTTAAAATTGATACATAATAGATGTGCATGGTTTTGCGGTACATGTGATAATTTTGTGCGTTCATGTAATGTGCAAAGATCAAAGCAGGTAACTGGGGTGTCCATCACCTTAAATACTTGTCTTGCTGGAAACAGTTCGGTTATTCGCCTCTCGCTATTTTGAGACATGCAGCAGATCACCGTGAGCTGTAGTCACCCGACCGACTATCGAGCTCTAGGTGTTACTACTTCCATCCCACTGAGCATGTGCGCCCATGACTCAGCTCTCCTCGTCCCCCACCCTCACCCATCCGGTCAGCTGCTGCTCTTTCAGGCTCCGCCAGCATGACTGGAAACTGGGCCAAGCGCCGTCAGGGCGCAAACCCGCGAGCCCTGTGGGACTCTTTGGCCCTGAAGAGCCACTAGCACCTCCTTCCGTCAGCCACGGTGCACAGGGAGGAACTTTCCTGGCGTTCTTACTTGCATTGGATAGGGGAATAGGAATTTTTTAAACGGACTTGAAAGCTCCTCCCCGGTTAAGTCAGAAACAGTCAGCATGACCGCGCTGTGCTCTTTTCTCGGGTGTGTCTCCTCTGATCCGGCACAAACACAGAAATACACTCCAACGCGGCTGCGTGTGGAGCACTTGCTTTTATCTTTATTTTTATTATTTTTGCACTGGGGAGCCAAGCCCTAACCCAGGTTGGCCTCATTTCCTCCTGGGCCCCTGGGAGGGGGACATCCGAGTCCGTCTTTTCGCGGTGGCCCGTGTGGAACTCGCCCCTCTCCCTGGGTCATGTGGCACCTCATGGCCAGAGTCGTCTTGGCGAGACCTCTCCGCGGGGCGCACAGAGTGCAGAAGGACCTCCCCGCTCTTGCTGGCCACTGGGGAACCTCCAGGCTTCTTGAACACCGAGATACAAGCTGTCATCGAGCTATCACTTTAAAAAATGAGGAAAAGAAAGACCAATTTGAGAAGGAACATCGGATTTTTGGTAATCCTGGAAAAGGTTTGCAGAGATAATGTTCCACTTTTGGTTAAAAAAAAACATTGAGAGAGAAAAAGGTAATTTAGCAACATACTACTTACATCGCAGAGAATTAGAATCCGAGATCCAGGGAGCTAAAGTGACTTTCGTAACCAGAATTTCTTCTAAAAGGTTTACCCATCAAGCTTGGGGATCAAGTTTAAAAAATCCAGCTCCGCGCGGTCTGCTGATGTAGTGCTATGTTTCATCAAAATGGAAATATTCGAATGTGAGCATTAGTCATTTTTGACAGACAGACGTACCAGGGTATGTCCATCCTGTCCTGAAACTAAAAATAACCCCCAGCACAACCCCTCTAGTTCCAGCTCTGCTGGAGCTGGTCGGGGCTTTTCCCCAACAAAAAACAAAAAGAATCAGAGTCCAGGAGTCGGTGGCTCCTTTGCGCGTCACCGGACTGGGTGAGCTGTCATCCTCGTTTCTGAGGCCAGCCCCCGCGCTGGGAGGAGTCTGTCCTCACGAAGGTTTGGCCTTAACACTGGTGCTCCCGTTTCCAGGCAGGGCAGGGAGGTTTGGACAGTCAGGTCTCGGTGTTCTCAGCCGGCCCGTTCAGGGCATCCCCCTGCGTGTAAGGAGGGTGAGGGCTTTGGCCCCCCGGGCGACACTCCACACTGAGCCTGAACCCAGCCCAGCCCCCCAGGAAGCCCAGCACCCCGGGAGGGCTCCATCCCCCACAGGCACGGCTACCTCTGTTCAGCCCTAATGGCTTTTTGTCTAATGTTCTGAATCTGGTCTCCCCGTGTGAGCTGCTGCAGTGCGGACCCTGGAGGACGTCTTCACAGATGCTCACGCAGGTCAACTTGGTTGTTCATGAATTATTTCCATACTGTGGAATTTTCAAAGCAAAGGGGAGGTTGATGGTTCTTTATGGAGCACAGAATGCTCAACCTCTAGCTTCTATGGGACTAAGCACAGGAATTACCAAACGGGAAGGACGCGGGTGCTGGCGCCGTGTGGGTGTGGATTCGGGACGCGCTGGGAGTTGGCACTGACTGTGTCTGGCCCTCCTCTCTAGGGGTGTGAAAAGCCACGTGGAGCCCTGAGGACTGGGATTAAAGCAGGGAGGCTGGCAGCGTGCAGGAGGAGGCTGGGCCTTCAACCGGTGCCGGGCAGGCCTCTGCTCTGCCCAAGTGCACGGAGCTTTGCGAAGGTCGTGGGCCTCCCCCACCCCCAAAAAACATCACCGCAATTTCACCCTCATCTCTCCCTGCCTTTCCTGTGGTTTATCACTCACCGCTCAGCCTCGCCCACTTTCCGTTTAACTTGACGACCTTAGTGAAGTCTCTTTCTTTCTGCAAGTTCCTTCCATCCTCTTCTTTTCCGTACACCTCGTCCGCTGTAGGGTCCGGGGCTTTTGCCCCCAGAATCCGGCGTCTGGCTCTTGCTGAGAGCACAGTGACGGTGGGATATGTTTGTCCGTGCCCTGCAGCCGCGCACTGGCTCTCGTGTGCAGAGGCCTGGTCCTCGGGACGCCTTTGCTGACATTAAAGTTGGCGTTTTGTTCTGTCACTGGGAGCTGCGTAACGCTTGGTTGCGTCTCTCTGTGGTGCCAGCAGCTGTTGACACCACTAGATCCACGAATCGTCATGGGTTACGGAATGGCTAGTCTGAGCGTGTCGTGGGTTTCACCCCTTCACAGAAACACTTACAGAGCGATGCTTCCGCACAGCTGCGATCGGTTACCCGGCGATGCGGTTCACTGAGGACGGGTAGGACGGATGCGCCATTTTCCTTGTCAGTTCAAGGCAATGAATTAGGACTCTGTTGTTCCCTGAATGGAACAGCCTCTGAATCTCATTAATTTGTGGGTTGGGCCTGTTTAATAGGCTCCAATCAAGTGAACATCTTCCCTGAAACTCAGAGCGCCCCATCTTCCTCCGGGAGGAACCTCTTCACGTTGGTGCGCAAGTCCTTGGGACACAACCCGCAGTCACCTGGCACTGCCCAGGCCCCTCTTGTATCCCCCACCCCATGCCTGAGAGCAGCCATGGGCCCAAGAGGCCGGTTCCTTTTGGCGGGCAAGGCATTTCCAGACTGTCCTAGGTTGCTTGCTGTGCTCTGGGCAGGGCAGAGCTGGAAACACCTCGTGAGTTCAGGCTGCTTCTTCCAATTCAAATTTGGGACAAATAGGTTTTCATTCAATCTGTTCTTATTTAACATCTGTTTCTCCTTTCATCAATACCCCAAATTCTAGCATTACCAGGACGCAGAGGATGACGACAGAATCAGAATATTTCACTAAATTGCTTGTTTATTTTATCCCACATTGCACCAGGACCATTCCAGAATACAAAAAATGTGTGTGTGTGTATGTTATAGACCAATCCTAACATTATCACCACCAATACAATTGCTAAAAATAAGGTATTTTTTGCCACATATGTTTCCTGTTTCCACCTCCATTTTTAGATAGGGTGCTACAGCTACACCGTCAGCTCTCAGAGCCGGTGGGTACAATGTTTTCTCCCCCAACTGTCATCTTCGCGGTTCCACAGGTGGCTACGTAGGT
>RJWJ010021937.1:0-27328 GCA_004363605.1 Indri indri | reverse complement strand
TTTTTTTTTTTTTTTTTTTTTTTTGAGACAGAGTTTCACTCTGTTGCCCTGGGCTAGAGTGCCATGGCGTTAGCCTAGCTCACAGCAACCTCAAACTCCTGGGCTGAAGTGATCCTTCTGCCTCAGCCTCCCGAGTAGCTGGGACTACAGGCATGCGCCACCATGTCCGGCTAATTTTTTTCTATATATTTTTAGTTGTCCAATTAATTTCTTTGTATTTTTAGTAGAGACGGGGTCTCGCTCTTGCTCAGGCTGGTTTCGAGCTCCTGAGCTCAAACAATCCGCCCGCCTCGGCCTCCCAGAGTGCTAGGATTACAGGCATGAGCCACCGCACCCGGCCAAGATACAATTTCTATATGATATAATTCACCCAATATAAGTGTACTTATTCAGTGATTTTTAGTAAATTTATAGAGTTGTGCCATGGTCCAGTTTTAGTACATTTCTATCATCCCCAAAATTCTCTCATTCTTTTGTAGTCCGTGTTCCCACCCCAGGCCCCCCAGGCAACTGCTGAACTGTTTTCTGAGTTTATAAAATTGTCTCTTCTGAACATTTCATAGAAATGGAATCATGCAATATATGTAGTCTGTCGCATGTGATTTCTTTCACTTAGCATAATGTTTTTGAGGTTCATCCAGTTCATCCAGGTTGTAGTATATGTCCCTATATCATTATTTTTTTTTTGCTGAGTAGTACTCCATTGTATGGGTATACCACATTTTCTTTATCTGTTTACCATTTGTTGGATATTTACATTGTTTCCAGTTTGGTTATTATGAATAATGCTGATATGAACATTCACATACAAGTCTTTATGTAGGCATATATTTTAATTTCTCTTGGGTAGATTTCTAGGAGTAATTGCTGAGGTTATGGTAAGCTCATGCTTAATTTTTTTTGTTTTTTTTGAGACAGGGTCTCACTCTGTCACCTGGGCTGGAGTGCAGTGTGTCATCATAGCTCACTGTAACCTCAAACTCCTGGGCTAAAGTGATCCTCCTGCTTCAGCCTCCCGAAGTACTGGGATTACAGCTGTGAGCCACTGGGCCGGCCAGCTTAACTTTTTTATTCATTCATTCATTCATTCATTCATTCATTTGTTTATTGTAGAGACGGAGGCTTGCTGTGTTGCCTAGGCTGGTCCTAAACTCCTGGGCTTTGTAGATCTTTCACCTTGGCCTCCCATAGTGCTGGGATTACAGGCATGAGCCAGCAGCCACCATGCCTGGCTTCTTTTTTTTTTTTTTTAAGGAGTTTATTTCTTACAGTTATTTTTTTGTTTTTTTGGTTTTTTTGGGGACGGAGTCTTGCTCTGTTGCCCAGGCTGGAGTGCAGTGGCACAGCCATAGCTCACTGCAACCTGGAGCTCCTGGGCTCAAGTGAACCTACGGCCTCAGCCTCCCAAGTAGCTACAACTACAGGCCTGCACCACATCACCTGGCTAATTTGTTAAAGAAATTTTTTGTAGGCTGAAGGTATTGCTGTATTGCCTAGGCTGGTTTTTGCACTGCTGGGCTCACATGATCCACCAGCAAACTATTTTCCAAAGTGGCTTCATTTTACTTAACTTTTTTATTGTAACAAATGTGTAGTGGTATCTCACGGTGGTTTTAATTTGTATTTCCCTAATGATTAACAACGTAGAGTACTTTTTCATGTGCTTATTAGCTATTCATATGTTTTCTTTGGTGAGATGTCTTCAGGTCTTTTGCCCACTTTATATTTGGTTTGTCTTGTTATTGAATTGTAAGAATTCTTTATATATTCTGGATATAAATTCTTTGTCACATTTACAATTTGTAAATATTTTTTCTTAGTTATGACATTTTGCAAGACAGATCTTTACCCTCCTCCCAATAAAAGAAAACAAAACTGTTTTTATCCTTATTTGCTAAGTTTGGATAAACCCTGGATAACTATTTTATGAAAGAGACTATGAAAACAGGCATTTGCCTACCTCTGGCTCATGACTGGTGGTTGCTCCAGGGAAGACTGGCAGATTTATAGTGGCTTTGTGCTTGGCTGATGTAGCCTTCTCCAGATCCTTAGTGGCAGGCATGTTTGGGCAAGAAAGCTCTTCGTGTAGTGGAGAGAAATTATGCTGCTTTTTACATGTCCGAAGGGGTATGGTGTAGGATCAGCCTGGCTCATTGACTTTTTTTTTTCCCTTAAAACCAAGACACTGTAGTTTCTATATAAGGCTGTTTCATGGAATTCCTCTGTAGACAGACAGACAGACACACGCACGCACTCACGCACGCACGCACACACACAAACAAAATGGCTTTCGGTTTAAATATCAGTTGCAGGCTAAATGACTTTGGGCAAGTTTTTTCCCTTTCTGAGCCTCAATTTCTTTATCTATGAAATAGGAATAATACCTATTCTGAAAGTTGTTAAAGGATTAGAGATAACATATGTACGTTTCCTGGTATGTAATAGGGTCAGTAAATAATTTTTTATGGAAAAGAGGCCTTAGGGAAGCTCTACAAGGAAATGATTAGTTCTGACACTCTGATTTAAGTCCACTTTCTCATTTTCCTTTTGATTCTTTTTTTTTTTTTTTTTTTGAGACAGAGTCTCACTGTTTTTGCCAGGGCTAGAGTGAGTGCCGTGGCGTCAGCCTAGCTCACAGCAACCTCAAACTCCTGGGCTCAAGTGATCCTACTGCCTCAGCCTCCCAAGTAGCTGGGACTACAGGCATGAGCCACCATGCCCGGCTAATTTTTTCTATATATTTTTAGTTGGCCGATTAATTTCTTTCTAATTTTAGCAGAGGCGGGGTCTTGCTCTTGCTCAGGCTGGTCTCGAACTCCTGAGCTCAAACAATCCGCCCGCCTCGGCCTCCCAGAGTGCTAGGATTACAGGCGTGAGCCACCACGCCCGGCTTCCTTTTGATTCTTATTAACTATGTGAAATGAATTATATCTGTAGATTGGAAATTTCTAGCTCAGGAATATAGCTACGTCATATCTCAGAAAAAAATAGGTCTTTGTGAGGGAAATGGAATCTGTGTAAGTTTATTTATCTGACTCATATGTGTCTTGGCAGTGTCAGTAGACAGAGGGAGTCATTTTTGAGACTTTTATAATTTGAGCAGAATTTGGTACAAACTGAGTCAGACGTTCAAGGCTCTCTACAATTTGTTCCCAGTTTCTCCAACTGTGTTTCTCATTGTTACCCAATCCACATATTTCTTCTTCTCTGTATGTGTCTTCACAGTCCTTCAAATATCAATCTTGGGCATTTATTTCTTCTTAGTGCCTTTTGTTTGAAATGTTTCCCCTTTTTCCATTAGAATCTTAAGTATCCTTTAAGATCCCTGGTCACACAACTTAATCTCCTTTATTAAATCTTTCCTAATTGCCTGTGATTGTTTGAACTCATTTGTCATGTCTATATAAGCATTTCTATAAGGTTCATATCCAAGTGAGTTTTGGAAATACTGTGAAAACTGAGCAAATTACTTCTCTAAGGCCCAGTTTTCTCATCTGTGAAAGTGAAGGTACTGTAGGGTGGTTAAAAGGATTAAAGTTCCAAAATTTCCTAGGTCAAGTGTGATTCATTGGTTGATGTTGTAAAAGTAGGTTGCACTAACCTCTACCTTTAGCTTTCCAGGTAATCTAGACAGTCTCTTCTCATCTCCGGGCCCAGGTTTCTTCTTTTTCCTTTAAGGGCTCTTTGGCTCTAATAAGTTTGATTTTTGTGGTTCTTGGGAGTGTCATACTTCGTTGTGAAAATGATGGGAGCTTTTTTTACTTCTTTTTACCTCCTAAATCCAGGGCTGATGTGGATCTTTGGGTAGATGAGTGACTTATACCAGGAGTATTAAAGGTATGGCTAGATTTTATTCTCATCTCTCTTCCGTATGTGGTTTATTTGTCATATCCTGCCTTTTATGCCACAGTTTGATTTCTTCTCCCAGCTTTTCCTTTTTTTGCTTAGTTTAGGGTTGCTGTGGTTGTTAGGATGTGATTGTTGGTCGACTCTTGACCCGATTGTTTAAGTATTTTGTAGATGGATGCATCATAATTTCATTGCTTGACTTTTCAGTAGATTGACCTTTTACTTTGCATATAGGCAGTTGATTTATATTGTAATGAGTGGCTTAATGTGGCCATCAAAAAGAATCATCTGACTAAAGATTATTAATCACTAGGACTTTTTACAAAGGAAAATTATAGAATTAACTTTATTCGCAGTTTTTTTGAAATTGAGAAATTTATGTATTTAGAGTAGCTTAGGACAGCTGAATAGTTAGTAGGTATATTCTTGCTGAAGTGGTTGGTACCACCAAGCAGCAGATGGTCTTCTCACAATCAACCCTGGCTACCACTTTGTGATTTACTTTTAAGAAGTTTAATAGACCTCTTCAGCCCTTTGTTCTTCAACAGACTATCACTGGCAGATTGTTTAGAAGGAAGCCAACTAATTAAGTATAAGATAAGTCAAAGGCCTTATAATTAGTAGATAATACAGTTAGATGTTTTAGTTATAGATTAAATATTTTTATTTTTTTAGTAGCACTGGCTGTGTACTATTATACTGGGCTGATATAGGGTTGATTAGAGAAGCAGGGGAATACAACAGATGACTTAAGGTCTTGTGTTAGAAATGTTGGTGCCACCAGAAAATATTTCAGCAAGTACCGTGTAATCTTGCATTTAAAGAAAAGCACAGCTCTTGTCTCACTGGAGTCTCATAACTCTCCTTAGCTTTTATCTAAATACTGTTTAGTGTGATATTCTAAGCCTTCCATGATCTGACCTCAGTCTTTTTCCTTGTGTTTCATGTAAGGTACTCTATGTCCTACCTACACTGTGGACTGGTGGAGTATAGCTTTGGAATTAGATATGGGTTTGAATTCTAATTGCTATACTTACGGTATTTTCCATGTTTAAATACAGTCTGTTCTTTCAGTCCCACTTCAAATACTACCTCTTCCATGAAGTCTTGTCTGATGTACTTATTTGGGAGCAGACTCTCAACATCTGCACTCCCAGAGCACATGCTTTCCACTTTGTAATGGTCCTGTACCACTGCCTATTGTGTGACGGTAATAAAAGGTTTGGTGACATGCACAATTCTGTGAGAACAACAACCCCGTCCTACTTCTTGGTTTTATTGAATACTTTGCACAAAGTAAGTGCCTTGTATGAATTTGGTAAAGTGTGGTAAAGAGAGAAATTAACAAGTAAACTTATCTTCAGCCTTCTTGCAATACAGAGACTATTCCATTTAGAATTTCTCCCATGGACAAAGAAAAAAAAAACTTTGGTCAGATTTTCAGTAGGTTTTTATTGCCTTTACCTTGCCAGAGCGATATGAAAAATTAATACTTAAAAAGCTAGATATCCGATCTTCAGCATGAGAGTGCCTCTTACAAGTTTAATGGGTTTGGTCAAGTGGATATTAAATGTAAACCTGTCATTTTATGGAGCCATAGAAGGCTCTCAAAACACTCAATAAATATCCTTATTGAATTAGTAGAACTTGTCCCATGTATCTCCTGTATTAGGATCTTTCTTTGTTCCATTAGAGTGCTTTTAGGCTATTCTCACAAGCTTGTGGTATCATGTGGATCATAGAATCATGTAAGATAAAGATGCTACTAACTCTTTAATTCTGTTATTTTATTATTGGTAGAGGGAAGCTATACATTACAATTCCAGTATGTGTCTTAATTTCAGAGTAATACATGGCTGGCTATGGGGTGGGTGTCCTAATGAGAGCTAACATGTATTAAACACTGACTATGTGTTAGGTACTGTATTTATATTATTACTTTATTTAATTTAATCCTATTTCCAGGTGAGGAAATCAAAACTCAAAGAGATTAAGTCATTGCACAAGGCTATGTAGCTGTTAATGAGTGAATCTGGGTTTTAAATCTAAATGTGTTAGATTTCAGCATTTGTAGAACAGTGGTGTGGTCTGTAATCCCAGCTACTCAGGAGGCTGAGGTGGGAGAATTGCTCAAGCCTAAGAGCTCCAGGCAAGCCTGGGGAACATAGCCAAACCTTGTCTTAAAAAAGGGGCAAGGGGGGGTGATTTCATTATTTATGATTTTTTTTCCACTGGACACATGTCTTTATTTACTTGAATGTTTTTTACATTTTACTTGCATGTTTGATTTTTCATTACTCAGCAGCAAGTGTTATTTCTTTTCTTCACTTGTTTCCCTTTATTGAGGAATGATACTTCTATATTATATTTCCATAGTCCTGTGTAGTTTACATATCGCTTTTATACGTATTCTCATTTGATCTTAGTGAGACTCGGTGAGTCTGTATGTATGTGGCGGGGGGGAGGGGACGGTTAATTTCCATTGACAGATGAGGAAATTAAAACTTCCAGTTTTGTGAAAGATTTGCTATAAAGGTGGTTATAAGTGGCATAATATTGACTTTTGTTTTAGTGAGGTACAGTGACCTTCAGACTTAAAAAAGAATTTAAAAATTTTTAGCAGCAAATTCTCTTTTTCAAACAAATTCCATGGATATAATTTATAAGCAAGGCAAGTGGAATGGTCCTAATAGAAAAGACATGGAAGGCCTGGAGCCCTGCCCTCTGGGTTTCCTTTTGTCCATAAGGGCCAGTGGTTTTCAGACACAGTTGGAAAACCGCTACGGAATGATCAAAGAACTTTGGTGTCAGACAAACTTAAGTTCAAGTTCTACTTCGTGTCTGATATTTAACCTCTCTTAGGCTTGGTTCTTCATTTGTAAAATGGGATGCTTTTACAGGATTGGTGGTAAGTACTGATAAAAGAAAAAAATGCCAAAAAATCTAGCACAGTGCCCTCAGCTTCTCTGGAGGCAAGACGAGTCTGTAGGCAGTGTAGGTCTGCCACTCACCTTGTGCAGGCAGAACTCGTGCTAAATGGTGTGGGGAGCTTACTACTGAGGCATGGACCTCCATAGAACTTACAACCCAGGGCTTTGTACTTGACTGAGGTTCAGACATCATGTTTATCAACAGTGTAGAACAGGGATGGGGAAACTTTTTATATGAAGGATTGGAAAGTAAAGATTTTAGGCTTTTCGGGCCATACGTATCTGTTGCTTTTGTTCAACAACTCTGCCATTGTATCATGAAAGCAGCCATAGATAATGTATAAACAAATGAGCATGGCTATGCTCTAATCAAACTTTATTTGTGGGCACTGAAATTTGAATTTCATATAATTTTCATATGTCATGAAATATTATGCTGCTTTTGATTTTTCTTTCAACTGTTAAAAAATATAAAAACTCTCTTAGCTCATGGTGTGTACATGGGTTGTACAAAAACAAGTGATGGGCTGGATCTGTCCCACACATCATAGTCCTGGTTTACACTTTTCTTGTTGATAGTAAATGCAGTTGTTGATCCTGTGAAAAATAATTAAAAATTGATTGTTCTCTGGGAGGCTGAAGCGGGAGGATTGCTTGAGGTCAGGAGTCTGAGACCAGCCTCAGTAGGGGAGACCCTGTCTCCACTAAAAATAGAAAGAAGTTAGCTGGGCAACTAAAAATAGAAAAAATTAGCCAGGTGTGGTGGTTTGGGCTGCTCAGGAGGCTGAGGCAGGAGGATCGCTTGAGCCCAGGAGTTTGAGGTTGCTGCTGTGAGCTAGGCTGATGCCACAGCACTCTAGCCTGGCAACAGAGCAAGGCTCTGTCTCAAAAAAAAAAAAAAAAAAAGATTGTTATTAAGGAAGTATTGGCTTAGAAAAGGCTTAATTTTAACAAAAGAAAAAGGTAGGATCTCCCCTGCCCCCGAATTCTTATATGTTCAGTATTTTCTTTACTCTCCTATGGAAGTGGTTAAAACGCAGTCATACTTGTCTTGGTGATGGCTAAATAAAAAAGGTTTCTGGGCCGGGCGTGGTGGCTCATGCCTGTAATCCTAGCACTCTGGGAGGCGGAGGCGGGTGGATCGTTCTGAGCTCAGGAGTTCGAGACCAGCCTGAGCAAGAGCGAGACCCCGTCTCTACCAAAAATAGAAAGAAATTAATCGGACAGCTAAAAATATATATAGAAAAAATCAGCCAGGCATGGTGGCGCATGCCTGTAGTCCCAGCTACTCGGGAGGCTGAGACAGCAGGATTGCTCAAGCCCAGGAGTTTGAGGTTGCTGTGAGCTAGGCTGACGCCACGGCACTCGCCCCAGGCAAGAGAGTGAGACTCTGTCTCAAAAAAAAAAAAACAACAACAACAACAACAACAACAACAAAAACTTAGTATTTTTTATACAGCAGGGTTTTACGTTGTGTTAGACACTATTTACAAAAGCAGTTTATTTCCCTTGCGCTAATGTTAACCATTTCTGAAGTGGTAAGCAGTTGTGATTTAAATTCCACATACTATTATGCTAAATGCTGTTCATTTGTTGTTCTGAAATCCTGAAACAGTTAACCTGTTTGGAGATAAGCTGCACATACAAACACACAGAGAAGGGGACTAGGAAAGCTGGAGGAAGAAAAGGTCTGTCTTGACTACATAGGGGCTTGGGAAAATTTCATAACTGGAAACCTTCCCTCAAGTGTGAGTCACACTAAAAGGACTCTTGGCTCTCCTGGGGTGGGAGAAGAAAAGGGAGGGAGCAATGGAGGAAGTGGCTATGTCGGTTTTTGTCAACAGAGGGCACCCAGAGCAAAGCAAGTGCTCTGTGACACACAACAGAGTGCTCTTCTGCCCCAGATGAATTTACCAGACAGGCATAGAGCAACTTGCAGTGGATTTGCAGAGTGTCTGTCTCTTGCATTTTGTTTGATCCATGTCACATTCTCAGATGTTTTCTCCCATGCTGGAACCAGAGTATTCTAAATGCAGTACTAATAATTGTTCTTTGCTGACCACCTTAAGTGGAAAACCAGTTCCCTCAATGTCCTGGGCTGAATTATTCCATGTTATAAAGTTAGGCTTTTGGGTAAATGTGCAATCTTAGCCTCTGATTTAATTCAGTATCCAGTGAGCAAGTATTCCTGAAATACTATTGATCTGAAAGCACACTTAATATCTGCATAGCATATTATAAGAAGACTTTGTTTTTATTACATAGAGCAGTGGTCCTTAAAATGTGGCTTTGGACCAGCTGCATCAGCATCACCTGGGAACTTCTGCAGATCCATGGTCTTCCCATCTTCCCCCAACCTACTGAATCAGAGACTCTGAGAATGGGGTCCGGCAGTCTGTTTTGACACTTTCTCCAGATGATTCTGATGCACACTCAAGTTGAAAACTACTGGCAGAAAGTAAAGGGGTGGAAGCTTAGGAGAACTAGTGTTTCCTGAAGACCGCATACCAAGTGCTCAGCTAGGAGTTTCATCTTCATTTTCCAGATGAGAACACCAAGCCTGGAAGCATTAAGTGATTTGCTGAAGTCATACATAAAATAAATGGTAGAATAGGGATTTGAACCCTGGTCTTTCTGACTTCAGAACCATGCTGTAGTAGCTGCTAAGAAAATGCAAAGATGCATTGCATTATTTAAATCAATTCTTGTTTTAAGTCCTTAAATTATCTTTCTTAATATAAAAGTAATATATATTCATCAAAGAAAATTTAGAATATACCACAGACCAAAAGAATAAAATATTAATTGCCTTAATATATTTAACTTTATCTTAACTTTTTGTTTTTTTACTCTTGTTTCTATGCAACTGTGTTTGCATATACACACGTTTTAAAATTCCTTACAAAATGTCAACCATACTGTACAAAGTTATGTAATATGCTTCCAGCTCAGCCCTACTCTGTTGTAAATATCTCTTCATGCTATTCACTGTTTCTACAGCATCATTTCATGGCAGCCCAGTATTCCATTGTACAGTTGTAAGATTCCATCATAATTCTTTATCAAGTTCATCTTAAGTTGTTTTGATTTCATGAAATGCTTTTAGGAAGAATAGGATACTGAATGCTGTGCTACTCTGGATAAACAATTTATCCAGAGTGGCTTAAAGTATCATAATTAAGGTGATAAACACAGATTTTGGTTGAGGAGGGAATGTAGTACTGGAGAGGCAATACTAAGCATGTTTGAAGTTAAAGCAAGTCCAAAAAAAGGAAAGCAAATTGAAGTAAAAAACCAGAAATATCAGGAATGGACTGAGGATCTGTGAGTGAGATGGGTTAGAACAAATAGAGGAAAATGATTATGAACAATTTGATGGTGCCAACAACCTGCTTTTATTGTTTGCTTTTTGACATAGAGGCTGAGCTGCTGGATGAGAGCATGAGAAAAACTGGGCATAAGGCTTCCATAAACAGCAGTTATTATTTATTGAGTACCTTCACATACCAGGTGTCATGTTAATCATTTACATAGATTTTCCCATTTAATTTTTATAATAACCGCATGTATTAGATGATGTCTTTCCCATTTTAGAGAAGTGGAAACTGAGAGTGAGACTTAATGTAACTTGGCCAAGTGCTTTGATTGGAGCCCAGATATATAATATTAAAACTCTCGAACCTTTGCTTTTATATTATCATTTATTTTCACTCCCTTTTCATGGTATGGCAGGTCATTAGTCACTGTATGCGTGCTTGCTCGCTCGCGCTCTCTCTCTCTCTCTCTCTCTCTCTCTCTGATTTTACTATCTCTGTTGGGACAGAAGGAAACTAGGTGTGTAAGGAAGGACACTAAGTCAAGATACAGCAGGGGTAAACTTGAAGAACAAAACAAAGCTAACATCAGCCCAGTTGTTATCTTGCATGAGCCTGAGCTGGATGCTGCAGTGGAGCAGAGGACGGGAATAGCAAAATGAGTAGTAGTTAGGAAGGAGAGGGCAGGCATTTGGAAACAAGGGATGGCTAGAAGAATCAAATCTTCCTTATTACATTTCCCTTTCTAAAGGAGGTTGTAATCTCCTTGGGGCAGTCTTTAAACAGCTTTTTCGAGGTATAATTCACATACTATACAATTCACCCATTTAAAGTGTACAATTCAGTGGCTTTTAGTATGTTTACAGTTATTCAACCATCACCATAATCAATTTTAGAACATTCTCATTACTGCACAAGAAACCTTATCCCCCTTAGTCATCACTTCCCAATTTCTCTATCCATTCCCCACCCCCCAAGCCATAGGCAACCACTGGTCTACTTTTTGTCTCTGTAGATTTGTCTGTTCTGGATATTTCATATAAATGGGCTCAATACAATATGTGGTCCTTTGTGCTTGGATTCTTTCACTTAGCATAATGTTTTCATATTGTAACACAATCTATATTGTAGCCTGTGTCAGTACTTCATTTTTTTATTGTTAAATAGTATTCCATTGTATAGATACACCACATCTTATATATGTTTTTTTATGTTGGGAAGAGAAAGGTCAAGGAGGTGGGACAATAAATAAGAATTATTCTTCTTAATTTAAAAAGGGGGAATGGGTGGCTACTGTGAAAAACCTATCAAGCCTTCTTGAGCAATTGCAACTAAAGGCATAGGTGATAGGACAGTTGATGGCATCTGCTGCTTCTTGAGTCATTTGTAGCAGAGTGGCAGCTCTTCTGACCTGAACACGTGCAGCATTCAGGGAGCTCATTGTGTAAATCTTGTGTCTTGGCCGGCGCCATTGCCCCCTACAATAGCTCATGTGAAACCAGAGAGGGCTTTGATGATCTAATCTGGATCCATTTCCCTCCATTACTACAGCCCTGCATCCCCAGAGAGTCCTCTCTAAAGAGCTGCCAGTTTGTTGAGTGCTGGCAGTTGCAAGATTATTTCTGACTATATGATTTGTCCAGTGGAGATTACACCCATCTTTCAGGTCCCCTGATCCATTGAGCAGAAGTAGGAACCATCATTCCCATGTTTTGGGAATGAATACTAACTCTAAGGCCCCTGTATGTCCTTTTCAGCTGTAGAGTTTGGAGGGCTCCTTTAGCAAGCAAACAACATGCCCTTCCAAGTGCCAGGGGATTTTACTGTTGTCCCATTGATTCCTGTTGCTTGTTTTCTTGATTTACTATCCAAGAAACAGAGAGTCCTGACCTTCATAAAATGAGTGGTCTGGACCAGAACTATAAGTACCCAAAACCTTTTAATTTGTACTCTAGAAATATTGCGTCTGGCTTTTTACTGTGCCTGAACTTTCAGTGTAGTTTAGAGAGTAAATCGTCATCACTTGCCTTAATACCTTTGCTTTTCTGTGGCATATGTGCCCTAACACTGAAACAGGAAATCAGGTAGAGGACATCAGTTTGGCCCTCAGGCCCTAAATCATTGAGTGTCAGAGCTGGATTTAGTCACATCACCCTTGTTCTGTAGATGGGGGAACAGAGTTCCACAGAGGTTAGATGACTTACCCAAGTCTTATTTTCTTATAGCCCTGTTAGTGGCAAAGCTGAATCTGTGATGTTGAGCCTTCATTCTCAGTTCAGTGCCTTTTTCCCCAGTGTAATGCTGTTTTCTGATGGACATGTGCTGTCATGACCAAGGAGTGGCTGAGCCCTGCTCCACTCCATCAACAGTGCAGCCTCTGAGGTGCGTGCGAGAGGATTTGACAGATTGGGATTGTGATAATGAAAATTTGTGAGAGAGGAAGAAAGCAACAGCACTCATTTGTAGGTCTGGGTGCCACTTGCTCATAGAACCCAGTCCCTTCTGGCCTTCCTCCCAGTGTACTGTGTCCAGTGAGTGTATTTGTTTATTATTACATGATTGTAATTCCTTGAGAGCCCCTGCACTGATCTACCAAGAAGAATCTTGTAGTGCCTGCCTGAAAATGTCTGATCATGGTTGTCAACTCCTTGCTTGGTATAACTTTTGCCTAGCATAATGTGAAAAGAAAAGACCCAAATCCTTCCCCACTGTGCACATTCCCACTCTTCTCTCCCCTCATCTTTAGTGTATAGAACCCCAGAGTGGGCCTTGATTTCCAGCACTCTCCTGGCCCATGATCCTAACAGATCTATTCAGCATGACCTTAACTGCTGGGATCAATTTAAAAGCAGCCCCTTCACAGTGGAGCACTTGAACTATTAGTTCCATACTCAGTACTTTAGTACTCAGTCCTTTAGTACTTTCCCTTCCTCCTTTTTTGGGTCCTCCCCCACCTGCATGAGCTTCTTTATGAGCGGAGGTTGTGTCTTTCACTCTCTTCCCCCATCACCTGTCTGTTGCTCAATATAGTCATTAAATCAGCTTTGGCATTCCCATGCTGTTTACCACTCTGTGATGGGATGGGAAGGTGCAGGAATGCTAATAAGGTTGTCAAATGGCCATGTTATTCCTTTATAGAAGTTGTTTTATAGTCCTTAATAATAATTTATAGCAAAAGCTACTCTTTATTGAATGCTTACTATGCATCCAGTACTATGCTAAGTACACACACATACCCTCAACTCCTCATTAGCCTTAACAACCACTGTCCCTATAAGATGGATGGTAGAAGCCATATTTTACGGATGAAGAAACTGAGCTTTAGAGAAGTGTAAGTCATAGAGCTAGAAAGTGGTGGAACAGGTATTTAAACCTAGGCCTGCCTGACACTGAAACCTGTGATTTTAATAACCATGCTGAACCTCCTTGATAGTTAATTTGCTGAACATTCCTGTGAAAGAGAGCTGAGTCACTTATGTTCCCTGGGATTTATAAGTGAGACATCTGTGTTAGCAAGGGGCATTAGTAGCATAGTTTAGATTAAATTTAGCTTTGGGATTAAAGAGCAAAGACAAAGAGGAGACATAAGGAGCTTCTGCCACTTAACTTCCTGGAGCTGATTTGCTTTTAGCCCAGTGTTGAGGAATCTTTGCTCTTTGAGTGTAGAATGGTTTCAGGTCATTCATAATCTACACAATTTCTGAGAAATTGGTCTGTCCACAATTCCAGATTGTTTAGCGTGGTCCTGGGAGAGAAGGTATGGTTTAGTCCTGGTTTGGGGGGCCACAATAAGGTAAGCTCAAGATGATTCCAGAACTGACTTGGTTTCTAAAAGGTTCTCAGGTTTTAATCATTCAGCAGGAGGCTTTCTCTTCAGTTTAATTCTTTACCCTGAACCTGGATTTATGTCATTGGGACTTTTGAATTTAGTTGTGGTTGTATGTAAGAAGAAAGGGAATGCAGTTTTCGGCAGCTCTTTACTGATCAGTCAGTCATGTGAGGTCCCTGTCATGTAGAAGAGCAGCTGCCTCTCTAATTCTCTGCACAGAATAGAAATATTTTGTGTATAGCTTTGAAATGGGAGAGAGAAACTTCTGAGAAAAAAAAGAGTTGTTGGGGGTAATAAGATTTTGAGGAGACAGACCCTTCCTGTATTCTTCCCTGGGGACAAGAATCTAGCCAGGATTGAAGGGCATTGCCTCAACTAATTTAGTTAAGTGGCCTGTCCTGGATTAATAACTTGGGCAGACTTCCCAATGGATTTGTCGAGGTATTGGGTTTCTCTCTCCCCAAACCCTCCCTTCTCTCTCCTCTGCACACGTATGGTAACATAATTACAGAGAGGTTACTTCTTACAAACAGACAGCCTTTTAAAAAGGAGTGGGCTCCTCTTAAAGAGGATGGAGAAAAATTCAGAGGAGAGAATGGAATTGTATAGTCCTGTCATGTTTTTGAAATGGCAGAGGTGGAGGAAAATGGTAGAGTGGAAGTGAGTAGGCTGGTTTCTCTCTGTAATGGCAGGCCGGGGGAGGAGGGATGGTGGCGGTGTCGATTTCAAGCATTGGGCATTGGGTACTAATTTTGTGCTAGAGAAATATTAAACTGTCCTTTTGCATTTGTTCGTCCAGATTGCATTACTAAGGATCTGGTCATTAAAGAACAACCTTTTCTGTGAAGGTCAGAAGTTATAGTCTTCCGAGTTTGGTGGTCAGGTGTTCAGAAATATTTCACAGATTTAGTTGAAAACCTGAGCAGATGCTCCTGCTGTTGTTTACCCGTGGGGATCGGGTGACATTCTTCTCCCTTTTCCTCTTCTCCACCCCTTTGGGAACCAACCAATCATGCAGAGGAATGGATTTCAGTGCCTCTCTGGCCTCCCTCCCGTAAGGAGTCTGCCTACTGCAGCTCTCTGGAGCCTTAGCTGAGGCTGAATGTTTAACTCTTAGGTGTCTGAATCACAGTGAACAGCTAACATTGCAGTTAGCTTGTTTTCTTGTTTGCATTGACTCTCAGAGCCCATCCACAAGGGAGTGTTCCTAATGAGGCAAGGTGCAGTGTATCGAGCTTGAAGGAACTGATTTTTAGCCCTAATTCTGCCAATAACTAGCAATGTAACCTTGGGAAAGTTACCTTCCCTTTTTGGACTTGATTTGCTTTATGCAAAAGAGAGGAAAAGGAAAGGGAGAGAATGAGCATTTATGGTGTATCTATATATATTCTGCTGGCCTTTTATGTATCACTAGCCTGGGGTTTTGGGAAAAGCATTTAACCTGTGTTGAGTGCCCTTTCTCAGGCAGTTTGCTTTTTATTTGTTACTTTATTAAATTCTCACAACTCTGCAGGGCAAATGCTGTTCACCCAATTTTATAGATGAGAAAAGTGGAGGCTAGAGAGGCTGTCCAACTTGCCCCAAGGTCACTTAGCTAGGAAGGACCATCTGGCTCTAATGCCCAGACTTTCTTCCATTCCACTGGGCTGGCTAAAACATCCCTGGAAGTCCTGCCAGAATTTTCACTTTAATTTCTGAAAGCTTTAACTCCTTAACAGCTTTTAGTTCTGCCCTGTAGAAGGACCAAACATTGCTGTGTCCTCTTTCACAGCCCTCCTACTAGAGCAGGTCAATGACTTAGACATTCCTCCATCACCTGAAAACAGCAAAAGAAGATGGCACAGCAGTCCATTTTCTCCTTCCTCCATAGAGAGGTTCTCATCCTTTATAGCCAGCTCCACCCACCCTCTCATCAGCCCCCTTTTCTCATGCAGGTGCAGATAATTTATTTTCTCTTTGCCTTATGTTTCTGATTGTCAAGTAAAGTTATCTGTGGTTTCAGGGAGAGGTGGAATTTTGAGGAGCTTTTTTTTTTTTTTTTTTTAAATCTAGCCATAGCTTTTCTATTACATAGATACCACAATATTAGGTTTACCCCTACCTGGAATCCTTATGATATATATACCCCCTGTTAGAAGCTCCCGTTTTTTAAGATCTTGATTTTTTGCTTGTAACTTATCCTAGCCATCTGATTTAATAATTACACCTTGCCCAATAGAACACTTTGTGTTTCTCTTCCTGCAATTTTTACTTTTAAATTCACAGAGAAAATAGCTTTCTTTAGGTGAGTTCTTATTGATATTCTATTGCTACCAATTAAAAAAAATTATAGTAGAAGCCCTAAAATGTCAGATTTGCCAAGTAGTCATTTTCTGTCATTTGTTGTGGGCTAAGAAAAATTGCAGTAGGCGAATCTATTAACAACTGCAATTTATTAAGCCAGGCACTGGCCTAGGTGTTTTATGTACATTATTTCTAATTTTCTTAATAACCCTGCATTTATAGATGACAAAACAGAGGTTAAGAGAGGTTAAAGTACTTGCTCAAGGTCACTGCTAGTGAGTGGTGATTTGGCAATTTGATTCCAGGTCTATTTCACTTCCAAACCTAAGTTTGTTCTTCAGTGCCAGGCTGCCTCTAGAAAATGATCTTGAGAGCTCATTTGATCATCCATGCCTATGCCTCAGCCCTGATCACCCCAAAAAGCCCAAATGTCTTTTTTTAAAAAGGGAAATACCATTTTATATGATAAACCTCACAGTCAAAAAAAAAATTAAGGGAACTATTTTCTGGTGTTTGCTGGCTTTTGTAATCAGGTGACTTTTACTGATGTTTAGTTTCAGTTATTTTTGCTGAAGTTTAAATCCATACCTTCTTGTTACAAGTGAAAATGCTGAATAACTAGCTACTCATCCTCACATACTGGAGAGTTAAGGGATTTCACTGTGAATTTTTTCCTAAAGCTAGGCCTTAAAGCATAAGGAAGATATAGGTGGATGGAGAAAAGCTTGAAGAATTTTCTTGAGGGTAAGGAAATGTTATTGTTTTGCCTCATCACTTGATACATCCTGTGTTCGTAGTCTCTTTGAGCTCTGGGAAATGATGATGAGAATGCAATGAAAGATGGGTTGGTATTAATTAATGCTCATGTTTTCTCCCTTCCTCTCTTCAGGATTGCTTGTGATTCAACTCTACTACCCATTATTTTGGCCTTTCCTAGTTGTGAGCTCTGAGAGATTCATATAAGAGAAATATACATACAACACCTTCTCTTTCTTCCACAACAACTCGACAAATATTTCAATAGTGTTTACTGCATGCTTATTATATACCAACCACTTGGCATGACACTGATGGTACTGAGATGAGTAAGACATGATCATTGCCCTCCAGGCACTCACATTTGAGTGGAATTTGTACTCTCATTTAGGATACAAGACCTACAAACATGGAATTAACAACAAAAGGCCGTCGTATATGATTAAGATTGTAAAAAAACTAAGTGAACCAGGGAGGGCAGATATTACTAGAGTTCAGAGATGAAAGAGGTTAGAGTTTGCCAGAGCAGTAAAAACAGGATTCATTTAAAATTTCATCCAGGGTATGGAGTGGGGAAAAGCTGGGGTGAAATGGGTTATGGGTCATGCTACTGCTAGTGAAAGAAACAGTGAAAATGGCTCACTGGATTAGAATAAGGTACTTGTGCCTTCTAGAATTGTTGACGGAGTCATAACCAGAGCTAGGGGGAGGGAGAATCTACAATTAGCGTTTTAGGTGGGGAAAGTGAAGACCCTGGCAGCTAATGTAAAAAACAACTGTTTAATCCCTGAGATCACAATTTTTAGGAAACATTTAATAAACTTCTTAACATTTATCTTTTGGATCCCTTGATTAGACAATATACTATTCTCTATATTAAAACACCTTGATATTTATTCTTGTTGAGTTTTTAAAAGATGGAAAACTAAGATAAATCAGACACAGATTAAGATACCAGTAGGCCCTGTTACCATTCCTGTTTGCCACATGCATGGATTACTGTGAAGCAGTGTTCTTAACGTGGACTATTTGTGAGGTTCTCGCCCCAAAAGCCCACCAAATGAAGAGCTCTTCTGTTTCTTAAGTTCCTGAAACTTACCTAAAGGCTTCCAGAAAGCAGATTCTGTCCTTCTCCATTCCCCCAATTTATAGTAGCTTAATTTAAGTACCCTGTGGAGATAAAGATAAATGTGGGAAACTTCAGGATGAAAGGAACATTAGAGACCGGAGAAGTCCCGGGAGGTCATATCAGGCCTAAAGTGGAAACTATGTTACAACCTAAGCAAGGAGCAACTGATAGGTCTATAAATAGGATTTTATCTCCTCAGAAAATTTTTGGCATGGTTGTAGCTTCCAATGTGGGGGATTATTATATTTACTAAAAATAAACTGTGTTTCAGAAATAATTAAAGTAAGTCCCACTGAACTCATTTATATTATTAAAAGTATAGTCATAGCTTGAAAATAAGTTTATAGAGTTTGGTATGTACTAATTTTTAGTACTTTGATGTTGAAACTGTTGGTTAGATCTGGGATAGAATGATCTAGCCCAGTGGATTAGTTTGGATTAGATAGATTACCTTCTCAGAAAATAATGTTACTTTAGTTTTTTCTGCTAGTTCAGAAGACCATCAACCCCCTTTTCATGCATTCAGACTCACAAGTTGGAATTGTAAGATAAGTGCACCATCTGGGGAAGGTGGGGTACTTCTCATTCTCCAGGAATCTCACACGTTAAAACTGCTCGGATATGCCTATTGAGAGCAGAAAGGTGTATAAATGGGCAGTGGTCTCCCTTCCATTGATATCCCTTCTGGGAAACAAAAACCCTTAAGCTGTCTGAGTTTGTTTCTCACACTCTTGTTATCCTGATTGTAGCCCTTTAAATTCTTGGCATCTGTCTGCCTGTCAGCTAATCTCTGACACCCCTAGATAGCTTGTTTTCTTTCTATGAATATATGTGAAATTTGTAAAAAGCATTTATTAATTTCATATCCAGTTAGAAGGCTGTGAAAATCTGAAATTGGGCAAATAGTGAAATTGCTTAAAGCATTTGACCATAGAATACTTTTTAAAATATAATGAATTAAACAACACGGTACCAATATGACTCATGTACAATGAGTGTATGGATTAAAGTAGTCCCAGAAGTGGTCTCAAAGATGAGTTAATGGCTTCAAGAAGTAATTCATTTGCTTTTTTCAAACTTTAAATACATTTTGGAGAAGTTAAATCATTTTAAAGTACAGAAATTAAGTGATTAAGCCACGTTTTAAAGCAAAAAATCATGACATTGTTTAAATTAAATATTTATAATGTGATTATTAGTCACCAAAATAGACTACATGTGTACTGCCACCTTACTGCGTAGGTTAAAAATTGTCTTGCCACATCAGAGGAACCCATATGTTACCCTTATTTCTCAAAGATGACATCCCACTTTTTTTTTTTTTTGGCATCCCACTTTTTAATGATAGGTTGTTGCATACTAAGTAGAAACTATATGTATGTGTTTAGTATTTTTTTGATGAATAAATTCTTTGAAGAAAAATATTGCTAGCATAACTTTAAAAATTGTTGAACTACCTTCTGACAGCTTGTGAAATGCTAAAACAGGATTATATATTTCAGATGCATCATATTTACTAATTGCTTTAAGCCTTTTACTACTGTTGTTCTTTTTCTCTTCTGATAGCCACTTAACTTCCTTCTTTTTTCCAGTGCTTTAAAGAAGGAGACTGACGTTCCTGATGTAATACTTTCTGAAAGAGAAATGGGAAAGTTGGTGAAAGAGGCCTGACAAGGTCACTGAATTCCTTGGGCCTCAAACCCAAGTTTGTGCCTGTTTAATTGCTTTTATCTAATATTATTTTGTTTCACGCTTACTAATTGGCTGTTATGGTGGTCATTGTAATGGTAATGATAGTATTAATATATAATGCTCTGTTTACAGAATAGTTTAACATACAAGATGATCCCAGCTTACCATGGTTCAGCTTAATGATTTTTTGACTTTATGATGCTGTGAAAGTGATGTGCATTCAGTAGTAACCATACTTCAGGTACCTGTACAACCATTCTGTTTCTTACTTTATTCACTGAATTATATGAGATATTCAGCACTTTATTATAAAATAGGTTTTGTGTTAGATAATTTTTACTGAACTTTAGGCTACTATAAGTGTTCTGATCATGTTTAAGGTAGGCTAGGCTAAGCTATGATGTTCAGTAGGTTAGGTGTGTTAAATGCATTTTTGACTTAAAATATTTTCAGTTTATGACGGGTTTAAAGGAACGTAAGTTGAGGAGCATCTGTACTCTATTTGAGTCTGACAACATACCTGTAAATGTAGGCATTATAAACCCCATTTTGCAGATGACGAAAATAAGTGTGTATGTTTGACTTTTTCTTATTGCTAGAAGTCAGGAATAGTTAGATTAAAGTTTTATTTCTGTCATTTTGCTGTGGAATGGTTAGGGAACAGTAGATTAGGGGGGCATACTAGTTGACTTCTTGGCCTAGACTCCCTGCCTAGACAATTCCAGATTCTTTGATTATCACTGTCTTAGCCATCAGATTTGCACGCTATTGATGTGCCTAAAGCTATCTGTTATTTCGAATGAAATTGGGTTTTGATTTGTAAGGTAAAATAATTTATCCTTGAAAACATCATTTAGGATTAAGTTCGGCAGCATATAACAGAAAACTCCCCAAAAGAGGCTTAAACAAGAGAGAGATTTATTTGTCTTTCGTGAAAAAGAAGTCCCAAAGTAGGCAGTCTAGGATTGATATGGTGCTCCATGGTTATCAAGAATCTGGGATTGCTTCTCTGTCTATAGGATGTGGCTGAGATGGTTGCTAGGCTTCAGCTATCATTTCTCCATTTCCACAAAGCAGTTTGAGGGGAGGAAAAGAAGGGTGCTTCCTGCCCTACATAAGAAGACTTCTGGGAAGTCCCATATAACATTTCTGTTTATATCTCATTGGTCAGAACTTAGGCTTATGGCCACACCTAGCTACAATGGATGTTGGGAGATGTAGTCCTTTTTTGGGAGAATGTGTATGGTAATGTGATATGATGAAAACTGGGGTTTTGTTACTAAGAAAGAAGGGAAGAAAGAATATTGGGAAACCACCAGCATTCTCAGCTTCAGAGACTATCAGAGTGACCTCACCTTGCCTCACACCTGGTACAGAAGACCATTCTGTAGCATCCCTGGGAGATTTTCAACCAGTCTTTGCCATGTTTTCCAAGATGATTTTTTTAAATTGAAATGTATACCTCTTTATGCAAAGTTTTTTTGAAAATTTAGTAATAGGAAATAATGATAAGGATCATTGCAGTTTCCATTTTAAGTTCAACTTTGAGTTTTCTTGCCATTGATTAATTTATTGGGAATTCAAATGATATAGAATGAGTTTTTTAGTAAGAATAAAATATAAGTATGAAACATGTAAGTGTCTGGCCATTGGTAAATGAAAAAGTGTTATTTTCCCTTTAGTTTTTTGAAGCCTAGATAAACCACTGGATTATACATTTCTTAGGGGGTAGAGAACTTCCTTTTATCAAATTTAAGATGATTATTATTGAATAAATAACATATTTACATGAGTCAGTATTCAAAAGGCCCAAAATGATTGCATGGTGAAAAGTTGCTCTCCTTTTCCTGTCTTCAGTCCCCAATGCCTTTCCCCTAGAGAAAGACATGGGCATTTTAACCTTCTTGTGTATAATTCCTCCTTTTTTTTTCTTTTTTTGTGCAATACATCATTCTGAACCTTTCTCTTTTCACTTAATGATATATGCAGTCATGGATCACTTAATGATGGGGATAAATTCTAAGAAATATGTTGTTAGGAGATTTTTTTGCTGTGTGGCCATTATAGAATATGCTTAAACCTATTGTATATGGTATAACCTAATACTCCTAGGGTACAAACCTGCACAGCATGTTATTGTACTGAATACCGTAGGCATTTGTAACACAATAAGTAGTTGTGTATCTAAACATATCTAAGCATAGAAAAGGTACAGTTAAAAATATTATAGTCTATGTGACCACCATGGTTTATGTGATCCATCATTGACCGAAATGTTATGTGGTACATGACTGTATTAGAGTATTTCATAATGGTGTTTTAAGAGCTTTTTCATCCCCCTCCCCATGAGGCTATACTGTATAGTATTTCATTGTACAGATGAGCCATAATTAATTCATTAAATAGAAGGGTCTTGTCTTATTCTCATATCTGTACCTGCTCTGTAAACAATTGTTCATATTAGTTGGATTGAACTCTGGAATTGAATTTGACTATGCAGAATATTTTAGGAATGAATTCTTTGTGGTTGAGTATTCTAACTAGCTGAGAAGATTTTCCCTTCTTTAAGGACCAAGATCTTTAAGATTTAGTTCTCTTGGAAAGAAATCCTTCTAAAATTATATAACTATAAAATTTATTTCTTAATAAAATAGTGGGCGCTTTTCTTAATGGTTTTAACACAGTTGTCAACATAATTTACTGTTTAGGAATGTAAAAGAGTGATATTTCAGGAGCTCTTGCTGGTTTTGCCTTATAAATGACACAATTCTGACATTCGTCTTTTAAAAAAAATACCTGCTTTTTAGATTTCTTTCTCTTCTTCTCCCTTGTTCCTTATGTGGCTACATCTAACATAGTATTCCTTTTTCCTCTAGTATGTATTCCTTACTGCTTCCTAGTTACCTTCCTTAATTTTCTTTTTACATTTTTGGTGGGCATGTAGTCAGATAATCAGGACAGAAATATTCCTAAAATAAAAATGAATGGATTCAGAGAGGAGGTCTGATGGAGCTTTCCTGCTGATGAAAACACATGACCATTTTGGTTCTGGATACTTAGAGGGCCTTTTTGCTTCCTGGTTATTACCATGTTCTAGAATAGCTCTGTCCAATATATCAATAATTTTCTCCGGTGATAGAAATGTTTTATATCTGTGCTGTCTATTATGGTAGCCACTAGCCTTGCTAGCTTTATGTGGCTCTTGAGCACTTGGCATGTGGCTAGTATGACTAACTGAAATTTTAAGTAAGTTAAATTCAAATAGCCACATATGATAACTGGCTATGTGTTGGATGACATAGTTCTAGACTGTAGTTACTTATATAGAACAAGCTTGATTAGAGGGGAGCTTGAATTGAGATGCTATTATTTTATTGTGTTGAGAAGAATATAGTTTTGGAAGGGAGGCAATTTAGAATGTTGGTGATCAAATTAGTTTAAGGTAAATGATTAAATTGGAACTACTTTTTCATGTTAATATGAATTATTATTTCAAACTGTAATATTCTGAATCCGTTGATGCCAGCATATATTATGGTTTATAGCTATGGCAAAACTGAGTCCTTTTGGTAGCTAGGGTGAAATTAGTGGCACTCTAACTTTATTTATAGGACTTGGTTAGACAGTTGCCTGAGTGCCAGAAACGCCTACAAATAACTTCGACCTTCCCTAACAAAAAGTCAAGGGATGAAATGTTCCATATTAGATCTCAGTTGTATCTGACATACACAAAATATTACTTTCAAATGGAGAAATCTCTAACAGAAAACAAATGCACAAATAATTAGAGACCTTGATAACTGCTAGAGAAAATAAACAGGGCTGAGTAATAGAGAATATGGGATTGTGGGCAAGAACCTCCAATTAGATAGTTTATTTGAGGAAGTGATATTTAAGCTGATATCTGAAAGATAAGAAGGAACCATCCCTGCAAAGAATGAAGGTAGGGTGAAGGGAAATTTCAAAAAGAGAATAAAGAGGGATAGAGGAGATGGATAGACTTGCTCTAGGTCAGGGACTGACACAAGATCAGTGTATTTAGAGCAGTGAGTGAGAAGAGATAATGAATGGTATGAAATGATTGGAGAGGTAGGCACCTAGCAGGTCATATATAGGACCTTAAAAGCCATCATAAGGAGTTTGGATAGAAAAAAAAATTTTAAGTGTAATATGATAATACTATAGAAGCAGGAGAGTGATACGATCTGATTTTTGTTTTTAAAAGTTTCTCTGGCTGCTGTGTGATGAATGTTTTGAAGGGGAGCAACAATGTAAGTGAGGGAACTATTGTGATGTTCAGGAAGGAGGTGATGGTAGCTTGGATTAAGGCGGTGGCGTTGGAGATCAAGTGAAATCAGACACATAAGACTTGCTATGGGGATTGGACATGAGGGGTGAGGGAAGGATCTCTGATTTTCATAATTGCCAGACAGTGCCATGTATTGCAGTAGGGAATGCCAAGGATATACCAGATTTCAAGGGTAGTGGTGATGGAGAATTAAGGACCTGGTTTTGGGCATGTTGTGTTTGACATGCCTTTGCAGCAACTAAGTAGTCATATTGGAGCATGGGAAGAGGTGTAGGCTAGGGACATAACTTGGTAATTATTGGCATATTGATGGTATTTGAAGCAATGGGCATGGATGAGACAACTCAGAGAAGAGGATGACTCAGGATTGAGCACCAAGGAACACTTCCTTTTTAGAGGTCCGTTGAAGGAGAAGCCAGAAAAAGATACTGGGAAGGAGTAATCAGTGATGCATGGAAAAACAAAAACAAAAACCGAGACTGTAGTATCTCAGAAGCTAGAAGAAGAGAATGTTTTAAGAAAGTTGTCAACTTTGTTGAATCCCGCTAAGAGGTCAGATAAATTGAGGACAGCAAAATATCTATTTGATTAAATAATACGGAAGTAGTAGACCTTGATAAGTTGTTTTAATGGAGTGCAGGGCTTGGAAACTTTATTTTGAGTTGATTGAAGAAGAAATGGGAGATGAAGAAGTGGAGACAGGTACAGACAACTTTTGCAAGAAGTTTCACTGTGAAGAGATGAGCCAGGAAATGGTAGGTAGCTGGAGGGAGGTGAGGACTCAAAGGAGAACTTTTAAAAATCATGGTTCATTTGGTCATTTACCAAATGGATATTTATGTTTTAAACTTTTTTTTCTTTTATAGATTGCTACTGTGAACTTCTTTCAATACTTGTGTGGATTTTTTTTTTTTTTTTTTTTTTTTTTTTTTAGGAGGGGTGTTTTGCTATGTTGCCCAGGCTGCTCTTGACCTCCTGGCCTCAAGCAATCCTCCTGCTCTCAGCCTCCCAAGTAGCTGGGATAATAGTCATGAGCTATGGTGCCTGGCTTGGGTTTGCTAAGATAGGATACTTGTAGGTGGAATTGCTGAACCACAGGCTGTGCACATTTCAAAATTTAATAGATGTTGCCAAACTGACTTCCAATGTAGTGCTGCCAATGTATACTTTCCCCATCAGTGTATGAGCATGGAGGGGAGGTTTTCGTACATGGGACATATGTTTATTTGGGGGCATGACTGAGATCAGTAAAGAGGGAGAGATCAATGATGCAGGAGGGAAAGGATGATTGACAGAGAGGCCAAGTTTTTTTCATAGGTGCTAAGGGGTGGCGTTCAAGCACAAGCAGTGAGATGGGCCTTTGATGGGAAAGATACTGCCTTCAGTGTAACAGAACGTAAGCAGGAGGAGATGCATGCGTTTCTAGGTAGGATTTTAAATGTGGTGGTGTGAAGATACTGTCTGAATACTTCTTTTAAAATGACATATGAGGGCTGTCTGGAAAGTATCCAGCCATGTAATATGAAAAATAGAGACATTTATTGAAGAAGATACAAGATACGAGAAACATTGTACGTGGGACAATGATGCCTCAGTCCCCTTCAAAGTAGGCACCTTGGGACCTCACACAGTTCTCCCAGAGTCTCTTAACCTAACCTGTACATGTTCAACATTCTCAGGTGTTCTGCTTGTTGCAGGCCTTCCAGAATGTGGATCACTTTCAACAGATTCTTGACCATCTTTGAAGCCACACTTTTATTTGCATTGCACTCATTGCACTGTCCCCGAAAGCCTTCTGGATCACCCAAATAGTTTTAGTGGAGGAATGTTCAAGCTTAATGCAAAATTTGATGCAGATTTGTTGCTCTGCTGTTCAGTCATTTTGAATGCAATGGCCACACAGTATACCTGCTCACTCAACGGCATCTAGTGCCGCACTGATGAGTACAGTGAAGTTGTCATTGTTCATGCATGCTCATCCCAGTCCACTCTCCTTGGCTGCTAGGTTCCATCGATGTCGCACAAATGGTTCTTGTTATATTAACAATGCCTGGGTACTTTCTAGACAGACCTCCTATTAAGACAGAAAATCAGCTAAGTGTGGGTGGTGGGGATAGAATGAAACAGGTTTGAGGAGAAGACAAGAAGTAGTCATTTTGGAGAGAAGGAAAGCTTACAAGGGCAGGATAGCTTGGCATTGTTGAGTGACCATTTGAAGCTTGTGATCATGAATATATAGTGAAGTCAGTCAGTTTGGTTATGTGATTTTTCTCCTGCAACATTCAGCTGATTGGACACAGGCGCCAGAGAAGAGAGAGAATTGTATTTAACCAGGATTGGAATTTTGCCAGGTGACAGTTATGGAGGGGACAAATGATTCAGGGTATTTGCAAGGGAGGGATTATAATTATGGAACATGGAGTTAAAACTGAACAAAGGAGAGAGTGGAAGACAGAACGAGTGCATAGGTCATAAAAAAGTGCTTGGGGTGCGAGGATATCATGAGGTCAAAAATTGGAGGGGATACCAGAGCAAGTTTGAAGTAGGGGAAGTTCTTTGAGAGTATTATTGACACATAATAAGGAAAAACAAATCTTTTGAGATATTACCGTTTTCTGTTTTAGGGGTGGTAGCTCAGGGTTCCCTGAAAACTAGGCAAGAGCTCTAACAAATCACCTATTTGCCTTTTCCAAGAGGTCAGTTTTCAGATGTACCCTTTTTTTCATGTGTACATCTAGAACTTATTTTAGACATCATAGAAGATAACCACAGTTCACGAGATGTTTCTGGTACCATTCTCTTAATAACATCAGCAGCAGCAGCAGCAGCGTTTTGGCCATTGCCCCAGCCATTGGAAACTCACATACTGTGTGTATACACCAAATCCCAACTGTATCTCTGTCATTTATTGTTTTAAGTCTTGGTGATTCGCAGAGGTAGAGTGCAGGGTTATATCCAGGGTAAATTGTACAATTATTTTACCAGTCTTGATTTGATTTTATCAATGTATAGGTGGTGTAGTGAAAATGATTTTGGAGTCTTAAAAACTAGTGTTCAACTTTTGGCTCCAGCTGTGAGACCATGACTGTGTTATTTAATCACTTGAGCCTCAGTTTCCTTTGATGTGTAAAAAAGATAATAGGGCCTACCTTACAGAGATATTGCACATATACAGTGAGATAATGGATGCAAAGTTGTGGCACATTATATGTTCTGAGTAAATAGTAGCTCGTGGTG
>RJWJ010021936.1:0-27326 GCA_004363605.1 Indri indri | reverse complement strand
TCAGCCTAGCCCACAGCAACCTCAAACTCCTGGGCTCAAGTGATCCTCCTGCCTCAGCCTCCCGGGTAGCTGGGACTACAGGCACACGCCACCATGCCTGGCTAATTTTTTTCTATATATTTTTAGCTGTCCAATTAATTTCTTTCTATTTTTTGGTAGAGACCGGATCTTGCTCTTGCTCTTGCTGGCTGGTCTCGAACTCCTAAGCTCAAACGATCCACCCTTCTCGGCCTCCCAGAGTGCTAGGATTACAGGCGTGAGCCACCGCGCCCGGCCTATATTTCTCTTAATTTACTGATCTTTTTCATCGTGTCAACATTTTTAATATTTTTTTTCTTAATTTCTTTTTTTTTTTTTGAGACAGTCTTGCTCTGTTGCCTGGGCCAGAGTGCCATGGTATCAGCCTAGTTCACGGCAACCTCAAACTCCTAGGCTCAGGCAATCCTCCTGCCTCATCCTCCCGAGTAGCTGGGATGACAGGTGATCCCCACCATGCCCAGCTAATTTTTTGTTTCTATTTTTAGTTGCCCAGTTAATTTTTTCTATTTTTAGTGAGACGGGGTCTCACTCTTGCTCAGGCTGGTCTCGAACTCCTGACCTCAAGTGATCCTCCCGCCTTGGCCTCCCAGAGTTCTAGGATTACAGGCATGAGCCACTGTGCCCGACCAAAATTTTTAATTTTTACATAGTCATTTTGGTCTTTATGTTTTGCAGATTTTGTATTTTTCTTTAGGAAAAATTTTCCCACCTTAAAATTATAAGAGAAATTTTTTTTCTTTATTTCTTCCAGTATTTTTTTTTTTTTTTTTTTTTTGAGACATAGTCTCGCTCCATCACCCAGGCTGGAGTACAGTGGCATGATCATAGCTCACTGCAGCCTCGGACTGTTGGGCTCAAATGATCCTCCCACCTTGGCCTCCCAAGGTGCTGGAATTATAGGCGTGAGCCACCACACCTGGCCTGTAGTACTTTCATAATTGTTTTTGTTTGTTTGTTTTACATATGTAATCTGTCTTGAATGTATTTTTGTGCATGCTTCAATGCTGGGATATTGGTTGGAATTGCATTGATTGGTTGTATTGATGGATTTGAGGAGAATTGAAATATTTACAGTATTGTGTCTTCCCATCTAGGAGCTTGGTATTTGTTTCAATTTATTCAAATTTTCCTGTATGTCCTTTAGTAAAACTTGAGAATTTTCTTCCAGTTAAGTTTATTTTTAGATGTTTCTTAGTACTAAGGTATCCAGGAAGTTTTTGATGTATTGTCTTGATATAGCCTTGAAATTTATTGTTTATTTAATAGTCAAATTTGTTATATTAAGTAAATCTGCTTATTTTTTTTTTAGTCCAGCTTCCCATCTACACTTTTCAATAAAGCATCCACATACACTTTCTTGGGAATACTACACTATGTTTCAATGTAAAGCTCACCTTGTGATGAGATTGATTGAAAATAGGATCAGTATGGAGTTTATGTTACAAGTAAGTATTAAAGTTAAGAACTTAACAATGGTAAGGATCTGTTCTATGTGTGTATAATCTGTATGCTACTCTGTAGAATAGGGGTCAGGGCATCTGGGTTTATAGTTTGCCCACTAGTAGTAACCAGAGAATTTTCTTTTTTTTTTTTAAGAGACAGGGTCTCACTTTGTTGCCTGCCTAGGCTGGAGTGCAGTGGCTCAATCATAGCTCACTGTAACCTCAAACTCTTGGGCTCAGGTCATCCTCCCGCCTCAGCCTCCTGAGTAGCTAGGACTACAGGAACCCACGACCACCACACTTGGCTAGTATTGTTGTGTTTTGTAGAGATGGGGTCTCAGTATGTTGCCTAGGCTGGTCTCTAAATCCTGGCCTCAAGTGATCATCCCATCTTGGCCTCCCAAAATACTGGGATTAAAGGCACGAACCACTGTGCCCCGCAATAACCTGTGCTTTTTATTGGATTTCCTCATAGGTAGTATGGGTATCAATACCTGAGGCACTTAGCACATGATTTGAAGATAAAATTAGAATGTGGAGATGGAAGTAAAACCTATTTATGCATATGATTTTGTATTCTGCATTATATTAAGGATGAAATGCCATTTGGAAATATTTTCAATAGAAAACAAACCAATCTAAAAGATGTTTATTTTTGCAATTGCTAAATTTTGTCATGTGTTTTAAGCAAATTTTGGTGTAAACAGTTGTGATCTAATAGTTCAGATAGTGGAAACCAGATGTATTATAAGTGTCCAGCCGTTTTTTCCATTGATAACATTCTTAGAGGTAGGTAAAAAATGACTTACATAATCTCTTGTAAAAGTATTTTAAGTTTGACCTTAAATTTCTTTAGTCCTTCTGTCCTTCACCTTGCATTTAAAATGAAGAACAGAAACATTGAATGAGAGATGGCCCATAGGGAGCCACTCAAGTTTTTGGAGTGGTATAAATCCTAACAAGTATTATTAACTTTTTAATTTTTAGTTTCTATGTAGAACTCATAGCACTTTAAATTATAGGTATTATATATTGTTATTCTAATTCTTAAACACTATATTCTTAGTACAATATATCATTAACATTCATTAATGTTTATGTGAATAATGGTTTTATATTCTTTGCATGTTACTGTTGCTAGTAGTCTTTAACTAGAACAATCTATATAATAATTTATGAAATTATTGTCTTCTAGAATTGACTATAATAAAGTTACAGTTCAAACTGGGTATAGTATACAATTCCAAGCAATCTGTTATGTAAACTTACTAAATGATGCTTTTATCCTAATAGGTTTTCAATAAACTGCTAAGTCTGGCTAGTACTGCTTCATCACAGAAGTTCCAGTCACATATGTGGAGTCAGATGTTGGTTTCCACATCTGGGTTTTTGAAATCCATTTCAAATGTCTCTGGCAAAGACATCCAGCCTTTAATAAAGCAGTGGGTGTATCCTTTTTAATAGCAGTTCAACAATGTGGGGAAGGAAATTAGGTATGTGTATAAAAGGGGAAGATGGAAGAGGGCCTCGAGGGTGTTAGAGGAAGTGTGAACTGTTGATATTTCTAATAGTAGAAATAACCATAAACCGTGAATCATTTTCTCTAGGGTGTCTACTGAACATTGAGGTACACACAAATGTATGTTTATAATTGTAAGATTTGGCTTATTTTGAAGTACTTCTTAGTATGTGAGTAAAGAAATAGGTTTGTTGCTGGGTGAGGTAAATAATCCACCAGACAGGCCTGTAGGATTACTTGTAAAATGCAATCGTCTGGTGACTTTTAGATGTGGTTAGAGGTTGGCATAACTTGAGTAGTATCTTGGAATTTTGTAATTTTTGCATTTTTTCATTTCAAAACACTATTGTATTAATAACCCAGTATAGCGGTTTTGCTTCTTTAAAAACTCAAATTTCTCAATGTTTCAGAAATTTTATTTAAATCTGGAGAAGCATTTTTCATAAGAATTCTGAATACTTTGCCACCTGGTTTACAGTGAAGTATGCTCTCAAATTCTGAACTGGTAGGAATGCATTTGAAAATTATTAATACCGAATAACTTATTTTGTTTAGTACATATTTATTTCAGTATGTAAAATTTCCTTTACAATTCTTCAGAGACCAGAGTGGAGTGGTAAAATTTTATGGAAGTTTTGCATTTAATAGAAAACGAAATGTGTTGGAATTGGAAATAAAACAAGATTATACATCTCCTGGAACTCAGAAATATGTGGTAAATGTTCTTTATGAAGTGGCCCTTTGCACTGCTGTCTTCCCAGTTTCAATCTAGGAAGGGCTAAGTGGCAGGGTTACTAATTAGATGTTTCCTGATGAGATTTTAAAGAGAATGAATTGAGAAAACGTTGACTTTGTCAATTGAAGGGAAGAGGAGGTACAGCTAGAGATTTTAAGAGACTCAGATTCTCCCAATTTTCTCCTTTTCCCCCCTTCTTTGGCACTAGTTGCCTTTGTCTCCAGATACACGTTTTGTGTAATGCTGTTTTATATCTCGATATATAGCTATTTGTACACATAAGCATACATATCGGTATTTTTCTATTACATCTTTTAACAGTATTTTTTTTTCTTTAAAGGGACCACTTAAAGTGACAGTACAAGAGTTAGATGGATCCTTCAATCATACATTGCAAATTGAAGAAAACAGCCTTAAACATGATATACCCTGCCATTCCAAAAGCAGAAGGTAGGTATTAAATCATAACTATAAACTGAAAGTCCTACAGATTAAAGTGCCAAAATAAAATTTTGTTGTATACCTAATTTTTTAGGTAGAGAGCATGTTATCTAATATCTTTTTTCACCATTTTACTTCAAGTTAGCATTGCCAAACATTCTTTGTTTGCTTTATGTTCTTGATGACATTTTTATCTTTAGAATTAAATAATTGATTTTTAAAATTTAGGTTTGAGAATCCTTATTTTGTAGGAAGGGAGAGGGTGAGGGGATAGAATGGAAGTTTGAGTCTTTGGATCCAGGAAAGGTTAAAGATGTACAGCTTAAGTTCATTCTTTCTAGTCTTGTTTTATTAATATCTACAGGAAATATTAGCAAAATTATAATTGAAGAGCTGAATATGTCATGAAAAGCCCCTGCATCTTATTTATTATGTCTCCTCTTCCTTCTCTGTATCAGCATGCCTCTACAGAACATTCTTGATGTCTTTCAGTGGCAGATTTCCACTTTACTTCAAAAATGTCCAACAGTTCACCTTTTATTTAATGTATTTTTCCTTTACCACTTATTTAACTCAGCAATTAGTATATACTCTGAATAGTGAAAGATGAGAACATTTCTGTACTTGCTGGAGAAGTATCAGCATTTCAGGAACAGAAGTTTTATACTCATGACTATGTTTAATTCATCCCAAGCAGATGAGAATGTCTGTTAATTTTGAAAGCCTTCAGAGAACTTGATTCTGAAATCTTTCTGTAAGTCTTACTCTGTGAAAATTCTTAATTCAGAGTGAAATCCCCATTTCTTTTTGTCCTATCTACCTCGGAGATTGGGAACATCTGACTGCTACCCTTAGGTTTTTTTTCTCTGTAATAATAGTGTGTCATTTGAGTATTCTTTGGTATGAGGAACACAGGAACACTTTGTTCTCTGTTTCTATTTTTGTTTGCCCTTCCTAAGTTTCTAGAATGTTATCTACTAGGTTTTGTGAGATAGGAGTAATTTACATAGGAATAATTGCTTTTGTGTTTGCTTATCTTAAATTTTGTGCATATTAATTAGTTCTACATCTTAATACTCTTGAGATGTTTTATTATTTATCACTTCATTTCATATGGGACAGAGCCTTGCACATGTAGCACACAGTTCAGAATTACTCACATCTCATTTCAAGCCCCGTCATTTTTCCATTTGTTTTAAAGGATTTCTTTACTGCTAGATTCTCTTTTCAATGTAAAATTGCAGCTACCAGTTCTTGGGAATATATGGTTTAAATTGATACTTAATTATGTATTTCTGCTTCTTGTTAAAATTTGATCAGAAAAAGATTTTGATATTTACTGCATTCCCTCCAGCTTCAAAATAGATTGTGTTGTATTTTAAATTTCATTACATTTGATATGTGTTTTTCCTTAGGATATCTTTCAATGTTGTGTAAAATCCTTTGTTTTTTCTTTTTTTCTTTTGAAAATATTAATTAAGGGGGTGTAATTGGTTTTGTTGCAGGATATCTTGTATAATGCTTTAGTCAGGGCTTTTGGTGTGCCTATTACCAGAATAGTGTTCATTGTACCCAACAGGTAAGTTTTTATCCCACATCCACCCTCCTACCCTCTGAAATCCTTTATTTAAACTTTAGTTGTTCTCAATCTCCATACAGAATTGGAAATCTCATAATTTTCAAACTTACTTTTTCTTAAATATAGGAATAAAAAGAAAAAAATCCCACTGATGAATGGAGAAGAAGTTGATATGGATCTTTCTGCAATGGAGTAAGTTAGTTAAATTAAATTTAAGGATACAGTATTTTCTGTATTCTCATTTGTCATGCTGTATCTAAAAGTATGTAATTTTCCTCCAAATGAGTGCTTTTAAAACTTTTTAAAATAAATAGAAATCCTGTATTAAGAACAAGTTTTACATAAAGTCATAACTGGTCAAAGAGATTAAAGTAAGTCTGCCTTGGCCTAGGTGAAATTAAGAGGAAATTGATCACGGTTGTGGAGGTGGGCACAGGCTTCACTAGGCAGCTTTCTTGCTCTCTCTTGGTGACCTAGAGCAGTGCTTTTCACATTATAACGCACATGTAAAATCACCTGGATATGTTAAACTACAGTTTCTAATCTAGTACTTCACTTGTGGAGCCTGGTAGTTTGCATTTTTCTCATGAGCTCCAAGGTGATACTGATTCTATTTGTCTTTGGAACAAGACTCCAAGGCACTTTGAGACTCCCTGTGTTTGCAGAACAATTTAAAAACCACTGTTCTAAATTTTATGTGGTAATATTTATTGATTGACAGTGTTTTATTTTTAAATAAAATATGCTCAAACTTTCATATTTTGCCCATCCATTCTGTGCCTGTGTATTTTTTTTTATAAAATATCTATAATTATTTACTAACTTGGTTGCAAAATTATCGCTACTGTTTATATACAGATTATGTTCACTGATCTTGCCCTTCAAGGTCAGTGTTAATTTTAATTTTTCCATAGCAAATACTATGCCTATAGTAAGTACCCAGTAGTATTTGTTGAGGTGAATTAATATTATAGGTAGTATTGTTTTGATGAAAGTGTAGACATAGACTAAATTTTTTAAACTGTGCTTATTACTTTAAGAAGTACATGAGGATAAAGTTATGATATGCCTCCAAATTATGATTTTAGAACTTGCTGTTTGAAAAAGGTGATCATGAGTCTAGCATTTTTAAAAAGCTTTAAAAATCTAAACAAATTATTTTAGTAAAATAAATGCTGTCTTAGTCACAAATTGATTTCCAATAAAGGGTGGTATTTATAGCCACAGTCAATTATTAAGGCTGTAGGAAGTTAAATGAAGAAATTTGTCTCATTCTCTTTTTTCATATCACATAATCAAAAATCAAAATCCCAAAAATAACATTTTCATTTGGAAAATGAACAATTCAGTGTCCTTTGTGGCAACTATTTTCTTATCCTTGAAGATCTTTTCAGCAAGATAGATGTAGATTAGGCACTGTGAGAAAGTTGAAATATATTAAACATGATGAGAAATTTGTCAGTGTAATTTAAAAAAAGGATACAGTAAAACTCCAGGCAGCTTTGAATACTGTGTCTAAATGCTGGTTAATAAATCCTTTGGTTTTTTTTCCTCTAAATATATAGATTATAAGTTTTCAAAGTTAAATAAAAAAGAAAATTTTATTTTCTTTCAGTGCTGATTCCCCTTTGCTGTGGATAAGGATAGACCCAGATATGTCAGTGTTGAGGAAGGTAGAATTCGAGCAAGCTGATTTTATGTGGCAGTATCAGCTCCGCTATGAGAGGGACGTTGTTGCACAGCAGGAATCCATTTTGGCCTTGGAAAAATTCCCTACTCCAGCATCTCGGCTTGCACTCACTGATATTTTAGAACAGGAGCAGTGTTTCTACCGAGTAAGAATGTCAGCTTGCTTCTGCCTTGCAAAGGTGAGATTATATACAGCAGAAAGGAAACAAGATGACTACTACATATATTTTTTAAAACCTCTGAAAATGAGTTAAAATTCATATAGTCTTTAAAGAAAGCTTTTGCCAAATGCTTTCAACAGGTTTGTTTTGAAAGAAACATCTTTTGACCTGAAAATAGTTATGCACAAAAGTTCTGTAATTGTCAAATTGAGAAGTCAGATTTTAAAATAAAAAAATTTTTTTACCATTTTATTGAATTGCCAACCTCATTTTTAAAGCAAAGAATATATTTGGTAAGAAATTCCTTGGCTTGAGTGATGTTTTACATTATAGTACATGAGATCAGTAATCTTAATTTTCTCAGTGTGGTAATTTTTTCACATTGATTTGGGCTTAGTAATCAATATTAGCAGTAAATAATTTAAAATGATAGGCTCTATAATTTAACATTCTAGAAAAGTTAATTTATTAGGAAAACCAAATATTTTTCTTTATATGCAAAAAACATGAAGCTTGAACAAATGAAAACCAGAGAAATGCAGACAAAATTTTGGTCAGAAATTATGTTTTCCAGGTGTTTAAAAAGCATCTTGATAATAAGTTCATTCCCATTTAGTGACTCTTGCATTCCTCACATGTAAATTCATTTGTCTTACGTTTCTACAAATTATAATGGTTTAGATTTGTTTTGTTTTTAATGATAACGAGTAGTTGAATTCCTATGTTCTCAGATATATGAGGGAAAACAATGATTTTCTTCGATAATCATTTGCTAAGGATATAATTTCATTGCTTCTATAAAGATCTTCGTGATTCTTGCATACTAAGATTTCAGCAGATCCATGAAGTTGTAGAATATGTTGTTTAAAAGTTAATTATAATTTCTTTCTTTTCAGGCATGTTTTTTATATTCCCTAAAAATATCAGTAGCAACACGTGGATTTTTTTGTAAAGCCTTAAATGGTAGCACTGCATTTGGCTTGTTTTTCATTTAGGGTAGATTGAAAAACCTTTAAAATCCATGGTGTTGTTTCCATTTGATAAATTTAAAATATTAGAATTATATCTGCCTAAGTGAATAAAGACAGATTTAATTCAAAATAGAAGTCTTTTGCACACATTTTCCTAAAACATAAAATACTGTAATTTAAAAATTAACTTGTAGTAAATAATTATAAGTACACATAAGAATTTTTTTGGAGGGTGAATTTGTATATTTTCTTAAAAATGGTGATAAAATGCTAAATTGTATTAAATTTCTGAAAATTGAAATTTTTGAAAACTAATCCAGTTATAGTATCAATAACTTTTAGAAAGCTATTTATTTAAAAATGTTTGCAGTGGTGATGGAAATTATTTCATTTTCTAATGATTTTCAGATTGCAAATTCAATGGTGAGCACATGGACAGGACCGCCAGCCATGAAGTCCCTCTTTACTAGAATGTTTTGTTGTAAAACTTGTCCAAACATTGTGAAAACAAACAACTTTATGAGCTTTCAAAGTTATTTTCTACAGAAGGTACAGTTTATTTCTAATTCTCTCATGGTGGTTTTTATATATCTCAGTTTATGTTGGAGACTTCAAATAATAGGTGTGTTTACTTTCTTTGCCTTTGTTCTTTTTTTGCATATAAAGTTTTTTCCAAAACTTTAAGTGATTGTTCATTGACTTTATGAACTGTGTATAAGTAACTCACTGTCCATGTTAGTACTAAAGTGAATAGAAATGGTTAATTTGCCTTTTTGGTTGATTACGTGGGGTATGGAGAGGCGGGTAAGCCCTTCTGATGGCAGTCCTTCTAGAATGTGGATAGCACATCTGAGTCCATAGAGCTCTAGTTTTAGTCCTAGCTCTGTTACTTACTAGCAGTTTGCATCATGGACAAGTTTCTTAACCTTCTAAGCCTCAGTCTACTCAGCTATAAAATTTATGGTTTTTAGAATTAAGATCAAGTAATTAAAGTGTTTTATACTTATTACATAGTAAGTTTTCTGTAGATGGTAATTTAGAAAGTAGTGATGTGGAATGGCTAGGGTCACTGTTTGAGGAAAGGATATGGGAACGGCAAGCTGGTTAGCATTCGGGTGATTTGGAAATCATTCGTATAGTTTTTTGAGTAATTTAATAATGATAGCAGAGATCAGATTAACTAGATTGAACTAGAAAGGAAGAGTGAAGTTGAAGTAGAGAAAACTAATGAAGCCTATTCTTTCATGATTTTAGTTGAAGAATGTGAGAAAGGGGACTATGTTGAGGATAAAGCAAGGTTGATAAAAGGACCTTTTGGATTTGTTTTGTGCAGAGGAAAAAGAAATCTGAGGCATGTTTGGCACAGTGAAGAGGGAAAGAGAGAATAGTCAAGTGGGAGAAAGTGAATATAAAAGAGAGAAGATGGACGAAGTTCTGCTGTTAGTAGGGGGTAGGACACAGTAAGGAAGTAAATTTTAGGAAAGATAAGAACATACCTTTTTCGGAGGCAGGTAGAATGCAGATTAAAAACGAGTGAAAAGATAGATGTTGAGGGGGGTGTTGGGCAAGCTGAAATTTATGTATGATAGAAGGAAAAGTAAAAAGAGTGCACAGCAGCATTGGGGGGGCTGTTAAGAGTGGAAGTCATGATATATTTATAGCAAATTTATCAGCAGGACAGATTCAGGATGATCCAGGTTGGGAAAAGTTATACTGGTATGATCAAAGAAGTCTGTGGCATCGTATTATTTTATTTTTAAGAACTGAACATTGGATAGTACTTAAATGTGTTGCTCAGCTCTGTATTGCCATTTCACTAATTTATAGTTTGGAAACAAGTTAATTTCTATGTCTACTTAATACATCCCCTTCATTATGCCCTTGTGCTTCCATGTACCTTAGATCAATGTTTCAAATTGGAGTTGTGAACCATTAGTGAGGGGGTCATGAAATCAATTTAGAAGTTTGTGTTTGTTTTTTAAAATAAAAGAAAACAAAATAGGCAGTATCTCAGTGCTTCACATGTGATGAGGGTAAGTATAAGGCTTTTTTGGTTTTATTTTTTAGTTTGTATACATTGCATGTGAAGTGTGTACGTGTATGTTAGGTTGAGTTATAAAGTGTATTTTTTACTCTGTCAAAAAAGTTAGAAAGTCAATGCTTTTAGACCAATTTACCTGTTATATGATACTTCTAGTGGGCAGGAAAGAGAGAGAGAGGATTGGTGCCTAAATCAAACTTGAGTCCCAAAGGGGCAGAATAGGCATAGGACACATATTTCTGCGGAAAAGAGCCTTTCCCTCAGTTGTTCTTATACCATTAATGTTGACTATTGTTGTTGCTATTGCCTCTGTTCCTTTAGGCAAGCAAATGAGCCATCTTCCTTTCTGACCTCGAATTTAGAGGGTGTAGTTATTTTGAGTTAGAGGGGATAGTCCATATCTACCCAGGTGCTAAGGACTAAGAAGTCTATTCATCTGCAGTTCTGCCTAGAATTTAGTGAGCTTTGTTTTACTGATGGAGTTAGCACTGTGTCTGAGTCATGTTTCTACTTCCTTTGAAAAGTTGCCTATGAAAATTTGGAAAGGAGAAAGTTAGGTTGGATTTCAGATAATTTGCCATTTTTCCTTGGATTGAGAATTGGGTGTTGGGAGAATCAGTATGTTCTAAGACTGATGATTGAGCTCTACCATATGCCACATGACTCTAGCTACTGTATCATTTAATCCTAAAACTGGTTGTGAGGAAATGAGGCTTCTACTCAGTAAGCAACTAGCTAAAGACGTCTACCTTAGTAGGTAGTAGAGTTTGGAGTTGAATATTGGTCTATCTACTGCTAAAATGCATACCCTTTCCACCGAATCACATGGAAGTGAATTTATACAATTTAGATTATGTGTATTTCCTCCAGCAAATGAGGACCAAGGCACATGGTCTGCAGAGTGTGTCATGCAGCTCTGCCCTTGGTTTCCTGCCCTGCTCTTCTGTTAGAAGCCTTTGAGATTAACATTCTCAGTGGAAGGGGGTGTGGGGGTAGAAGGATAAGGCTCCATCCAGATACTTATGTCAACCACAGAGTAACCCTTTTCTGTATATAGTTCAGTGGATTGTAGTAATGAAAATGGAAAAGTTAGGTTATGTCTTTTTTTTTTTGTAGACTATGCCAGTTGCGATGGCTTTATTAAGAGATGTTCATAACCTTTGTCCCAAAGAAGTCTTAACATTTATTTTAGACTTAATCAAGTACAATGACAACAGGAAAAATAAGGTAAGTTACTTTTCTTAATATTATAAAACCACCCAGTGATATTTTGTTTTTAAAAGATCTGTTTAGTCTACAAAATCATAGTTGAGTCCATGGTACTTGAAATGTCTAAGGATAGAGACATATAAACGTGATTTATTAGAATAAACAGTAGATGAAAACCAAGATTAATTGGTTTTTAAATGTTCCTCAAGCCTCTCGTAGTGTGGAGATAGTAGTATATCAGATTTTGGGGAGCCAGCTAAAACTTCTTTTGCTCAAGTCTTTGACGGCACAATTTTATTTTTATTTTTATCTTACCAAATGATACCGAGAAAACAATTCCCAATTGGAATTAACTTGTTTATTGATGAATTTGATTTTTTTTCTTTTTACCATTGTGTGTTTTTATTCATTTATTTAGCAAATAGCTATTGGACACCATGCTTCAAAAGTTATTTCACCTTTCTTGTTACCAGTCTAACAGTCATTAAATGTTTTGAGAATATATACTATGCTAGGTAGTGTACTATGTTAAATATTAATAGAAAGAAAAGATGGTTGATGTCTCCATTTAATCATTAAAAATTTATTGAACAAGTGCTGTATATTAGTCTGATTCTGGGCCCTCAAGGATGCAACCTAGTAGGGGAATCAGACAAGCAAACAGTTAACAGTCAAACATGATAATTGCTACAATGGAAGTATACACGATTTCCTGGTACAGTCATCTCTCAGTATCCATGGGGGATTTGTTCCAGGACCCCCTTCAGATACAAAAGTCTACAGATACTGAAGTCCCTTATATAAATGGTGTGTAGTATTTGCATATAACCTACTCACATCCTCTTATATGCTTTATATCATCTCTAGATTACTTATACCTAATACAATGGAAAGGCTATGTAAACCGTTGTTAGATGGTTGAATTCATGGATGGAGAGCCTATAGAAGTGGAACGCATGGCTGTAGAGGGCCGACTATAGTGCCTGCTTTTGAGGATGTGGGGAGAAAGACTAAGGGAAGTTTTGTGTAGAGGTAGTGACCCTCAGCCTAAGTCATGAATAAGAGCAATCTAGAAAGGTTATTCCAGGTGGAAGGAACTGTCCATACAAAGATATATGTAACTCTTAGGATAATTCAAATTGATGAAAAGTTTAATATAACATTGCAACAGTAAAAAAAAAAAGTCACAGACATGTTTATTAAAAAATGATTGGTAATGAAAATCAAGAAAATTAATTTTGCCTCTTTAAGTAACATTCAAATACTTTAAGCTTAAAAGTCTCCTTAAAAAATAAGTGCTTCAGAAGAATACATTATAGCTGATTCACTTTTTCTTCCTATTTTTGAATAGTGTTGACTTCCTCTTTGATAGGCTCTGTGATCATTGGTCTCTTCCAGAACACTGTATACACTAGGGACATAGGAGTCCAAGGATATTCTTTAGTTGCCTTTGTCATGGATCCAACTTTTCTTTAATGAGTAGCAAGCTCATCTAGGCAGACCCATTTTCAGAAGCATATGCTTTATTTTTTCATTACTGTTTTGCTTAAGTGGCTCAGATTTTTGTGTAATTTAACACTAAGAATAAAACAAAATTTCTAATTAGAAATTTCATTTAATGCTTTATTTCAATTAATACTTAGCTGCCTAAGTTGTTCCCAAGTAAATTTTATGTAATGGACTGTGTATCTGGTTGTATTTCTCATTGTTTTCCTTAAAAGTTCTTAATTTCAGGACCACATGATAGGTTTTTCAGCTATCAATTTTGAAATTGTATTAGCCTACTCATAGGAAGCCCTCAGATATACCCATAAAACATAATTACTGTTATTTTTTTTATTTGAATTACTATCTGATGCTTGATTTGGGGGTTTGACTCCCAAATCATAAATTGTTATTATTAGTTTGAGACAGGGTTTGGCTGTGTTGCCCAGGCTGGAGTGCAGTGACATGATCATAGCTCACTGGAGCCTCAAACTCCAGGGCTCAAGTGATCCTCCTGCCTCAACCTCTTAAGTAGCTGGGACTACAGGTGTGCACTACTGTGCCTGGCTAATTTTTCTGTTTTCTGTAAAGACAGGGTCTTGCTTTGTTGCTCAGGCTGGTCTCAAACTCCTGAGCTCAAGTGATCCTCCCGCCTTGGTCTTCCAAAGTGCTAGGATTTCAGGTGTGCACTAAAAGTCTAATCAGTTTTTATAGTTACATGCTGTAAATTAAGCAGTTTCATAAGACTAGCACCCTGAGGATACTAAGGATAGCGTAAGCGGAAATAATAACAACAGTAACACTAATAATAGCTTACTTCTTGTGTGTTCCATACCCTGTACCAAAGCATGAATAATTTAATGTAATCCTCACTAGACCTCTGAAATAGGTACTATTACTATACCAATTTTCATGTGAGGAGGTTGAAGATTATAAAGGTTAAGAGATTTACCCAAAGTCATGTGTACGAGAGAACCGGGAGTCAAATCCAGATCTGTCTGGTATCAAAGTTTGTTCTCTTAAAAATTGTGGCTGGGAGAAAGAGGTTATATTATCATTTAAAGATTCTCAGATTAATGAATTATAACTATCAAAAAAGATGTGATTGGGTGGGTGTCTAAGAATATTTCATTGGTTAAATTATCGTTTTTTTTCCCTTTTGCTTTTAAAGTAGCTTGCTTCCAACCACAAATAATTTTTCATAGAGGGCTTTGGTTAAAAAGAAAGAGAATCACACATAGATACAAAGTTTTTATAGTCTATGAGAAGAAATGACAGATTTTCTACAAGTAAAATTAAATTAGAAATATAAAAATGTAAGTCCTAGAAAAAAGGTGGGACTTAGGGAAAACATTTTTGACATCTTATTAATTAGGCAGGAGTATGAAATTCAATATTGGGGATGAATTCGTTTTCAAGTGATTAAAACTTAATCCTTTTAAACCTAGGTATTAACAATTTTCTATGAAAATCTTTTATATACTTATTTCTAACAAATTATATATATTTGTTATATATTTATAACAAATTGTATACACACTTATTTCTAACAAATTATAAATATATATATTTCTAACAAATTATATATATGAAATTTCTCTACCATCTTAAACAAAGTATGCAAAACCTGGGATAAACTGTTACTGATACCAAAGGGTTGTTAAAAACATTAGTCATTCTTTGCTGAAGTACGTTAATTTTTTTTTTTTTTTTTGGTGGGAATTTTTTTTTTTTTTTTTTTACACCTCCAACGCTGATGGGTGGTGGAAATTTTTGCTCTATTGAGTGACCCTCTTCGGCTGTGTTCCACAAATTACTTCTTCACTTTGTCTCTTGTAAACTGGGGGTGATAAATAACCTAGTTTGTTCAATCACTATTATAGTTTCTGTTAGAACTGATGTGGTCTGAAGGTAAAAATTAAATCTTTTGGTTTCCCTACTCCACTCATACTTGCTTCTCATTTTTCATTTCTGAATTCATTCTTATCTGGATGTTTAGGTCTGAAAAAAGGAGCTCTTATTTTGTTGGTAAAGTAGTTATTGGAGATAACAATGAGACTATAAAAGTACTTGAAGAAAACCTGTAAACATAATTTGGATAATCTCTGAATCATGTGAAACAAAACTCAGAAACTATGAAAGAAAATGTTGATAAAGGCAACTGTGTTAAAATTAGCATGGTTAAAAAAAAAAAAAATCATGATCGTCGTGTTTGGCTTCAGAGAAAAGAATTAGGCCCAGTAAACCGAAGTTACAAAGGTTTAATTTTCAATCATTAGAGTGGTCTGAAAGCAAGACTTTATCCATAGTGAACACTTTTGGGGTATTTTTCATTTGGTTTTGTTTGTTTGTTATGTACCTTATTTTTTTTTTCCTGCCCAGTATCTGAACCAAAAAATGTTTAGAGAGTCTGCATTAGTGTGTTAATGTGAGGTTTTCTGACTCTACAATGAAAGTCAAAAGTGGGCAGGTATTCCTCTTCCAGTTAGTTGCCTGGCAGTTTGTGTTAACACAAAATACTTTCAGTACTGCTAAGAGAATTAATTCACTTTGCTCCATGTTCAAATTCCCAGGTCAAGTCTTCTGATTTGCTGAGTTTAAATCAAGCCACACCCAGTTTGCCTTTTAATAAATTGCTTCTCTGGGAATTGACAGGGATATGAATTTAGGATTTTTTTTTTTTTAATGGTCTCCTTCTCTGTTTTGTCTGCTTCTCTGGCAGAACTCCTACTATTCATATGTTATGTCTCCTGTACCAGCCCTCCAATTACCTTATGTTTTCCTTTCTATTGTCTATGTCTTTTTGCTCAAAATTTTGGGAGGTTTTTTTCAATTTTATATTTCAGTGAATTTTGATCCTTATTCTCTGCATGTTTATTTTTAAAATAATGTTGTGCTATTAGAAGACGTATCTTAATATTGGTTATTTCTCAGACAATATTATTAATAGTTTTGAATTTTTGGTCCCCTATGATTTTCTTTTTCTTGAATTCCCCATTTCTTCCAACTTGCTTTTTTTCTCTTTGTCCTGGTCTCTGTTTTTTATATTGATGCTTTTCTCAAATATTTGGTGATCCTTCATTATGTGTTTTTATATTAGAGCATTAAATATCTGATTTGAAGCTCTGTTACAGCAGGCTTTGTGGACTGTGGTCTCCCTTTAGAAGAATCTAGCTAGTTTACTAGAAGAGTACCTGGCACATTGTAAATATTTATTCAGTAAGCAAACGTGTCACTGGTTAGTGAATCTCTTTCACTCTGTTTTCCAAAGTGACTCTATGCCAAGAACAGAAGTGAATATTTAGCAGTGAACTTACTTGTGTTTTCAGATAAATTATATTTTTAAGTTACATTTTATTTTATTAATTTCGATCAGAAGAGTGAATTTTGTTATTTTTTCTTAATTCTTTGGCTTAGTTTTCAGATAACTATTACCGTGCAGAAATGATTGATGCCCTGGCCAACTCTGTTACACCTGCAGTTAGTGTGAATAATGAAGTTAGAACTTTGGATAATTTAAATCCTGATGTGCGACTCATTCTTGAAGAAATCACCAGGTTTTTGAATATGGAAAAACTTCTTCCAAGTTATAGACATACCATCACTGTTAGGTATGATAAAATTCTTTACTTTTTCTTTAAATTTATTTGTTTTTATAACTGTAAAAGAAATTTATTCTCAGAAAATTGGGAAATATGGTAAAGTAAAAAAGAAAATTAAAATTCTCCGTGATTCTACCAAGCACAGATAAATTGTTAGTATTTGGAGAATGTCCTTCTAAAATGTCCCTCTATAACTATGTAAATTTTTAATTACCTTGAGGTTATATTTTATGTATTGTTTTTGTATTCTGTTTGTATTGTAAACAGTTTCCCATGTCATCAGAAATTCTTTATAAGCCTTATTTTTTATGTCTGCATATTCTTTTATTTCATTAAATATAGTATAAACATTTCTTAGCCTTCTTTTAAGATGACATTTTACTTCTATCTGCTTCTTTGTATGTGGCAATTAAAAAGTTCTGCTTATTTCCTTAGGCAGTTGCTTAAAGTTGATTACTGATTCAAACATAGTTTTAACCTTCCATATATATAGTGAATATATTACTAAAACATTTGGAGAAAGTACTTTATTTAAATTATATTTTATGCTAAGTACTTTTTTCTGAAGAATGTTCTTGTTATAATCATACTTGAAACTTTGAGTTTTGAAATTTGTTTTAATTTAAATATTGATTTTGAATTTTTATCATTGCAAAAATTTAATGCAGTCATGCAGCACTTAACAGGAATATGTTCTGAGAAATAAGTAAATGATTTCATTGTTTGTGCAATTATCATAGAGTGTACTGACACAAACCGAGATGGTACAGCCTGCTACACACCTAGGCTATATAGCCTATTGCATCTAGGATGCAAACCTGTATAGCATGTTATTGTACTGAATACTGTTGGCAATTATAATACAATGGTAAGTATTTGTGTATTTAAACATGTCTAAACATAAGAAAGGTACAGGAAAAATACAGTATAAAAGATAAAAAATGGTACACCTGTATAGGACACTTACCTTAACACACTGACTGCAACACTAGAAAAAAAAATTTTTTTTGGCCGGGCGCGGTGGCTCACGCCTGTAATCCTAGCACTCTGGGAGGCTGAGGTGGGTGGATCGCTCAAGGTCAGGAGTTTGAGACCGGCCTGAGCCAGAGCGAGACCCCGTCTCTACTAAAAAATAGAAAGAAATGATCTGGACAACTAAAGATGTATATATATATATATACATAAAAATTAGCCGGGCATGGTGGCGCATGCCTGTAGTCCCAGCTACTCGGGAGGCTAAGGCAGAAGGATCGCTTGAGCCCAGGAGTTTGAGGTTGCTGTGAGCTAGGCTGAAGCCACGGCACTCTAGTCTGGGCAACAGAGCAAGACTCTATCTCAAAAAAAAAAAAGAAAAAAAATTTTTTTTCTTGGGGGGGTCATGGTGTTTTATTATGAAAATAGAATAAAAAGTTCAGAAACAAAATGATCCTTTCTAATTTAATGAAAAATTTATTTTTTTTTATTGTTTTCTGTGTGTGAGTTATATGCAATTAAATTGTCAGTATTAATTGTAACAATAAGAACATTAGCAAGTAAGATTTTCACAAACCAACTGCAGGGTTTTGCCCGTACATATTACATGTTACCCGTCACATAACATGTGTGCTACAACATGGCAGCATGAGTTGCCTGTGCACCATGTGGCTCCCAAGGTAAAGAGACATGTGAGTTACATATGCTTCATAAGGCGCTGGGCTCAAAAGTAGTGTGAGTTAAATACAACTCACAAGGCAGTTAATCTGCTAAATGGAGCTTGCAGGACTGGAAGTTGCTATAGGTGAGCCAGTAAGTGAGTGATACATGAATGTAAAGGCCTGGGATATTCCTGAACATTACTGTAGATTTTATAAACACAGTACAGTTAGGCTACACTGAATTTATAAAGAAAATATTTTTTCTTCTATAGTAAATTAATTTTAGCTTACTAGATGACGACCGTTATGTACAGTCCATCATTGATCAAGACGTCTTTATGTGGTATATAATTATTACAGAATTGAAAGTGGGTTCAAATCACATCAGTTTTTTAATTTATTGCCACAAATGAACCTCTAATACCTGGGAAACAAATTTGATTCATAATACTTCAATGAAAGTAGTTAACTGAAGTACATTTTTCCCCCTAGTTGTTTGAGAGCTATTCGGGTGCTTCAGAAGAATGGACATGTGCCAAGTGATCCTGCTCTTTTTAAATCTTATGCTGAATATGGCCACTTTGTGGACATTAGGATAGCAGCTTTGGAAGCAGTTGTTGATTATACTAAAGGTAATACTTTAGAAACAGATGCTGTTATTATTTTAGAAAAAGTATTTGCTTTTTAAAGCCAGTCTTGGTTATTGGGTTTTCATAGTATGTAAAATACAGATATTTTAATTTTAAATTCTTGACTCACTGATTTAGAAATAATTTCAATAAATGTAGAGTTCACATAAGATTTAATAAATGAGGGAAAAGAATAAAATTATAGATATCTTTGGCCTTTCCAAAAACTCAGTGTATCATCCTATATGTTTAATTGCTTATTATTTTTAGAAATAGAAGAAGATTTAGGGGAAATTTTTAAGAAGGATTAAAGAAAACATCTTATACCTGCATAAAAATTTGTGTCTGTGAAAGTAGAGCAACAGACTAAATAGGAACTTCAGAATTAGGCAAGGCTTCATGAATTTTGAAAAAACATAAGTAAGGCCAAAAAATGGGTAATAGAACCCACATACAAATACATACCCAAAACATTTTCAGAAATTTAGAGGAGAAAGGTAAAGAGTTAAAAATGTAAAAAAAAAAAAAAAAGAAAGAAAGAAAGAAAGAGTCTTGAAGAACAAACAGAGCAGGTGGAAGAAAGCAATAATCCAAGAAATAATAGAATACTCTGAGAGAGTATGAGTGGAGCTGACTTAAGGTAGATTCCGATGAAACTTTAATTTTTAAGGTTAAGGAAAAATGTGTAAGTTCCTAGGAATAGCGGAACCAGGCTGTTTATACAAGGTAAAAGAATAGTGGCATCTGAATTCTTTAGAACATGAAGAGTCAGACAGTGAATAAATAAATGGCTATGTAATGTTAGGGAAAATTATGATCCAAGACTCTCTACCTTGCTAAATTGTTCCTCCTGTAGCCTGTGGAATTATAACTACATACCCTATGTAATATTCTTAAAAACATAACTCCCAAAGATAATTTTCAACTGACCTGGATGTAGTCAAGATTGGTGAAAGTATGGAATGAACAATTTTAAGTAACCAAGCCTATAAAATAGTTAAACTTAAATATTTGTTAAACTGGTTGTAAAATTTAATGCACATTTTGAAAATAATCTTTTAAAAATAATATGCAAGTTGAAGGAATATGTAAATGTGATTTACATCTAAAATCCCAGATGATAGCACTAAAATAATGGCAAGAGTAAAGAAATGAAAGCATGCTAAACTTCTTGTCTGACTGTGGAAAAGAGAGGAAGGGGTGAGAGAAGTTCTTTAGTAGATAATGGTTCATTTAAAAATGTTAAGTAGAGGAAAGTGTACTTAAATCTTGGTAATTTTTTTGTAAATTTCAGTAGAAATGCTTGTTTGCAGTCAGAAAATAAAGAAAGGGTAATAACAATATAATGTGTATGTGCCGCATGTTGGCCTAAGCTCAGAAAGGACTGTCATTCATTCTTTTTTATTGAAGGTTAAAATATCCTTTCTTGTAAGAAATAATTGTGAAAGTAGTGATTTAGTTGTTGCTATTAAATGAATTTCTTGGCAGGAAAAAAAGTGTAATTCTTTGTCAGTCTCCATTTCTGTTTTGGAATTTTACCAATTCATGAAATCCAAAGTTTTGAGATCTATCAAATATGCCAGTGCTTTCAAACTTCTTTCTCAAGATATATGAATGATTCAGTGTCTCATAGATACGAAAAAAATTTCATGAATACTACCTGAAATGAAATAGAATACTAATATTATAATTTCCAATAGAATGCTAAATTGATAGGTATAATTTAATTGATCGGTATTTAAATGTGAGCTATGAATCCAGACTTTAGTTTTATTAAATTATAAGTTTAAATATTGGTGCTCAAATTACAAAATGGAAGAAATGAAAAATATTGGGAATAAAATTCTGAAGACAAAGCATTTTAAATCATGAAAGCAAAACTTGTTGAAAAGTGAATGAAAATATTAATAGCTAATTAGTCATTTTGCGTCAATTATGTTCATATATGTTTATATATGAACTATTTTACTATTTTTATAATTGCCTTTTATATTATACTGAAAAGTTAAGACTGCTCTTTAATCTTAAATGGAAGAAGCCACATGAGCAAAAACGTTTGATTGGGTGCCATAATTTAAATATCTAGAAACATAGTTTTATTTAAACAAGTTTTGTCCAGTTCGAGAGTTAGTCATCTCTAATATAGGCCTCGTAATGAATTATAATTTGCTTTATGTTGCATTTGCCATTGGTTTGAACTATTTAATGATGTAAAGAGTACGCAGTTGGTGCTATTGTTAGCAGCCTCCAAGTGGAGGTTTTTCCAAGTTCTTGCTGACTTTCAGAAAAAGAATTTCAGGATGTACCACGTAAGCCAAGCCAAGTGGCTTTTTAATTGAAAGACTGAAGTGAAAGTATGCTCTCAAGAGCAGGGAGTGGGCAGGCTTGAAAAGAGCTGCTGCACTGGGAAGAAGTGGTTTTTGGTCTTTGGAAGTCTTATTAATTGAGGGGAGGAATATTCAAGGTTACAGAGTTGGCTTTCACTGAGAATTGAGTTTCCTCCTATTCTTAGAATTGGGTTCCTTCCAATTTTCATGCTTTATGTGGTGGTTTCAGAACTGTTAGGGTGATTTCAGGAGCAGGGAAATTATGTAAGAAAATGTAAGAACTTGCCTACAGCCTTTGCTTTGAAAATCTAACCAAGGCAGAGTCCTAAATATTAAGTATAAACTCCTGGCTTGTCACTTGTTATTTAATTTGTTATAATTAACAAGAAATACATTTTATTATTTTTATTTTCAGTGGACAGGAGTTATGAAGAACTGCAATGGCTACTTAATATGATTCAGAGTGACCCTGTACCCTATGTAAGGTTAGTTTATATAGTATAATATTTTGTGAATCCTAATGTGAATTGAATAATTTCAGATTATATATGGAACAGTTTATTATTTTTGAACATATGGGAATATGTTATACATTTATTCATGTCCTTTTTTATTTTTTTTTAATTTGATTTACCTTTGGAAAAAAATTTTCAACATATATTGTTAATAAAGTTTTATTCCCTGTAGTTTTAAGTATGATTTCTATCGCAAATCAAAGAAAACCTTATGAAACAATTTGTAATAAATATGGAGGATAAAATCTCTGTATTGATTTCACTGTTTTAAAAGTAATTAAGAGCAATGTTTTAGGACATCCAGTTTGTTCTTTTCTATCCCATATAAAGTTTCAATTTTTATTAGACTTAGAATTTTTAAGAAAGGTAATATGACATTAAAAATTTAGAAAAATCAAGGAAAATAAAATTCAAATCCTGATGTAGTAACTACATTCATTTTTGTATCCCTTTTTAGTTATTTTCTTCATTTCTGGTGGTTTCTGTTACAAAGTAGGATGTTTATAGTATTATATATTCACATAGGATTAAAACTGACCATTTCTGTTCCTTTTTTTTATACATAGTAGGCAAATTTTGGTTCATTTGTTTTAATATGACTTCACAGAATAGAATTCTAAAGCTGGAAAATAACTTACAGCCATTTCAATTAGAAGCGAGGACATGGACTTAGATACCTTAATTGTCTTGCTCAACCTTACATATCAGTTGACAGATAATTTTCTTCTAAAATGACGTAAAATAACCTCACTGAAATCCACCTGGGTATGAGAAATCTACATGAGAGATTATAGACCCCTAAAGGAGAATTGGTTTTTGACCAACAGTAGATTTTCAGGTTCTTTACAACAGTGAGTTCCATCACCTCATATTTCAGTGTTTAAGTGATGTTTATTGTATAAACTTTGTGCAAAGTTTCACTGTTAATATTTTATAGTTCTTGATTTGTAATCTAAATTGTGTTTTAAATAATTTGTCCTTGTGATTGATGTACTAAGGTAAGGCTGACATAGAGAAAAATTTCATAATCACCCATTTTAGACTATATATTCATATTAAAAGAGGACAGACAGGAAAGCAGCCTCATCTCTTATCTAATAGAGCTTATACATTTGAAAGCTTGTGAGATCCCACTGACAAGTGGGAACAGAAGGTATAAATATACAGTATAAATAAGGTTTATCATGTATTCATTTGTTTTTAATTTCCTATTAACAGAACTAACATTAGCATGCATATTTCTGAGATCTTGTTTTGAAGACCATGTATTTGAGATCTATGTTTTGAAGACAATTTTTAGCATTTTATCATGATTTTTGTAATATTTGAAGTTATTATATTTATAAATTATATACTATACAATCTAAATAATTGTTTCTTAATACTGTTTTGGAACTGTTAAGGTTCATTCTAGTTTCAGAGCACTGTTACTTACAATCTGTACTGAAATCTATTTAAAGATTTATTTTATGATTATTTTTAGCATATTTTCTTCTTAATTGATGTGGTTCATTTATATCACCATTAGAGAACCTCTTGGGTTTAACCTAATATCATCTAACACACAGTTTATACTTAAAAAAATATTCTCAATTTTGCAAGGAAATATGTTGTTATGGACATGTCATGAACCTGTACTTTCTCAAGATTTGCTTAAGGTCTGTTCCAGATGTCTGAAGCATGTGCTTATTGTGAATTTTTATATTTAACCTCTGAAAAATTAAGCAGAGGATTCTGTCTTCTCTTATCTCTTTTTAGTATTGTTTTGAATCTGTAGTTATTTATGTACATTTCCTTGTAAAAGCCTTTCTTTTATCACCTAAACTTATTTCACACAGTCTTAAATTTCAGAGCACTAAAGGATGTTGACAGAATTCACATCTTTTAGTTTTACAGATTGCAGCCAAAAAGTGTTAAATGATTTATACTACAGTCTAGCAGTTCCACTTTCCTCTCTCCTCCTTCTCAATTACAAATCCAATTTGATGTCTTACTGCCAACAAGTATAAAAATTTCTCCAATTCACTTTCTTTAAAGTTTTGCTAACCTCTGCAAGAGTTACAACTTCGTTTCTTTCTTCCTATATCCAGTATTCCAATTACTCGTGAGTTTTGAATTTCTCAAACTTAGAGCTGGCTTTTTTATCCTTCACTAAATGCTAGAGTACTGCTATCCCTTTCTTCTTTCCTTTCTCTATCCTCTTTTTATGGTGTCTTCTACTTATAGCATCAGATGTTTTATTTTTCAGATTTTGGTTTCAAAACATTGCCCTATTTTTCAGAAGACTCCATAATGTATTCAGGTACTCTCTTATATGAGACAACAACTCCCTGTAGGAGTTTAACGGTTACGCTCTATAACGATACTTTTCTTAACCAACTCTTCTCAACCTCTGCTTATTCTGAGGAAGCCTTTTTGCAATCTCCATATTTCAAATGCTTCTGTACACTTCCATGCTTTACAAAGATACTATAATAATGAAGTTTGCATTCATTTTATTATCTCAAATGTAGACTTCTTGGCCTATATGTGATTTGTTTTTTTTGTTGTTGTTGTTCCATTTTAAGATAGCAGAGTGGAATGTTCATTTTAGAAAATGGGGTGGGAAAGATTGAGTCGGGTTTTAGAAGATTTCATTGCACAGTAAAATGATTTTAGAACAAGCAAATCCACCAGGATTTTTTAGTGAAAAAACAAGTAGTAAATATTCAGGATGTAGTATAGTATCTTTTGAAATAAAGCTAAGCTAAAGATAAAACTAGACCTAAGCAGGAAAATGATAAAATAGGAAGGAAGAATTACAGATAATTTCTAAATATTTTATGGCATCTCCTACTCATAGCGTCAGTCAGCAAAGGATCAGCAACAATTTAATTGTTTTTTTTAATCTTTCAGACATAAGATTCTAAACATGTTGACTAAGAACCCACCATTTACTAAGAACATGGAGTCTCCCTTATGCAATGAAGCCTTGGTAGATCAACTTTGGAAACTGATGAATTCTGGTGAGAGAGCAGGGATTTAAAAAAAAATTTTGTATTATTAGTGTATTTCCAGTATTTCCATTTTACAACAGGTTTTCAATTCAGTAGCATTTAAAAACTAAAGTTAAAAAGGTTTTGTCTTGTCTTTTTTTTTTTTTTTTTTTTTTTAAAGTAGCGTGGCATACCTTCACAGTGGTGGCTGTGATAACATTTGTTAAGGCTATACTCACTTTGCTCCACAGGGTGGTTGAGGAAACAAAAATATTAATTATGTGAAAGTATGAAATGGTTGAAGGACTATAAACAGGAACCTGCAAAGTATTATTATTTTTATTTCAGAAAGTCACAAAGGAGTGAAAAATAAATCTTCCAACCTCTTTTCCTTAGCCAGTTAATGGCCTTTCCCGGAGGTAACCAATTTATTCTGTATCGGTCCAGGGGCAGTCAGTGCATGTAGAATAACATGTAGCCTGTATTTTTTAAAAAGTACTTATTGTTACTGTTCTCTACCTTGGAGATCATGGTATTTCATTATAGTTTTAATTTACATTATACAAGTGAGGTCAGGAGGCAGGATAACAGTGCTTAGGAGCACTAGCTCTGGAACCAGTTTGCTAAGGGTTGAATCTTAGCTCAATTATTCACTCTCTGTGTGACTTGTCTAAACTTTTTTCATTTATAAAATGCAGGTGATAATGATATCTACTTCTACAAACTGATAATTAAATGAGTTAGTATTCATAAAGCTCAAGTGGCTCATACTAAATACTCAAAAAGTTGTACTAGCATAGTTATGGTATTATCATTATGCTTCTCAATATTTGAGCTCTTTGTATTCCCTTTTATGTAATTCATTCCATTCTTTGCCTTTTTTATGTAATTGGATGATTGGAAATGTTACATATATTTAACGAAAATTTGCCTTATGTCTCTGATAGGTTGAAATTGTAATACTGGTTTTCATTTAAAGATGCAATCAAAAACTAGGCTGAAATGCATTTCGCTTAAAGATAAATGGAGTTATTACAGATGGATAGTGGGGAAGCAGTGGGTATTCATTCAAATATTTTTAAGTTTTGAGTGTGTCACTTTATCTTCTCTCTAGAATGTTGGAAAATAACTTGTCCTGCCTATCTTATTAGTGGCTACTTCACTGACTCACAATGGAATATCAAGTTCTAATTATTTTATTTTATTATTTAGTTTACTGATACTGAGGTGCTAAGCAGCTATATAACTTCCATTTTTCAGTTTCATAATAGTGCAATAGCCCCAAGTAAAGGCATCATAGTAGATAATTTTGATGAAGTATAATAAAAGTGAAAATAGTATGGCTCTTATTCTTGAGGTCTTCAGAAAACAACACATAAACCAGTTTATACTGATACTGCTAAATTATTTTTCTAATGTTTTCCCTAATTCCTAGAAGAATCATTGCTACTATTTACATGATTTTTTATATTTTGCTACCTCTGGGGTTACCTTGAAAGATACTGTTATTTCTGTTATTTAGGTCCAGGGGTTGAACACACAGTTAAGAAACTTGTGTAAAGGATTATGTAACAATTAACATGTGGTATACACTCTACTGTGTTGAACATATTCTTAACAAGAATACATGATTTCTTGACCATGATGGATAACATATTTGAGGAAAGTATAGTGAACTACTAAGAATTATTTTATTACCTTCTAAGGAAGATTTGTTTGGACAAAACAAATATGTGTTCAAGATTAATGGGATCATTTCTGTGAAATATTTGAAGCCCATTGGAAGGTTTTGATTATACAAATTCCAACTCTGATTGATGTTTAGTATTTAACTTTGATAGTGTGCAATGTAGTACAGTTATTGCTTTGATTTAGAATTCTCTGTGCCAATAATCTAAACCAATGAGATCAGTGAGGCCATAGTCATAAACAATTTATTGCTTGGTTTTTTAGAATTATAAATAAATAGGAGCAGTATGAACAGTGGGAATGGCATGAATAATTGGGAAGATTTTTTTCAAAAAAATTTTTTGTAAAACACTGGACATTAGGGAAAATGGACTACAGAGGATTGTCATTTCCCTTCCAAGGAACCTTTGGGATATATGAATGAATCTGATCTAAGAAATGCCTTTTTTGTTTACTTTAAAAAAATTTTTAGTGATAAAAGTAATATAATCATGTTACAGCATTTATGTGAAAAAATAAAGGAAAATACTACATAATTCTATTATAGCACCACTATTAAGATTTGGTTATATTTGGCCTCTAGGAAAAAATAATTGTGTGTGTATGTGTGTATATTGTGTGCATAATTGTAGTTAAAGTAAAA
>RJWJ010021935.1:0-27369 GCA_004363605.1 Indri indri | reverse complement strand
AACATATAGCGTAGAAAATCTAGAGAAGAATGTGGTTTACATTGCCCTTGGAAAGAGCCAGTTTCTCTTTCAATTAACCATTACCTCAGCCATATATTTGGCAGGAGTTGGATGATAGTCAATTCATGTCTCTGCATACTGGCAAGCAGCTAAAGTGCAGATAGCCTGTGTGTGCTTTTTATTGATGAAAATGTGATATATTTCCGTCTCTAAAAGTGCAGGTAACAAAGTTGATACAGCATGGGGAAAAGAATAAAGAGACACCCAGTCTACCTCAGCAAAAAAAGTAAATTATAAGAATTGCTACAAATAAGTCCAAATCTCTTTCACCAGAATGTTTCTGATTAATATTTCTATTTATAGTAATGCAGCAGGATATATTATATAGAAATACACACACACACACACACACACTCTCTCTCTCTCTCTCTCAAAGTAGAGGTTTAGTGATGAAGGGACCCAAGAAATAAGCACAGGAGAGTATCCAGCATTCGTTCTAAGAGCATTTGCCCAAAAAAGTACACTCGAACTTCAGTTTTCATGTATAAAAAATAAGAATCAAATCTCAGACTTGTCCAAGATAGAAAATCTACCTTCTTAAAATGGAGATCCCAGTGGGTTACATCTTCAGGGAAAAGGCAAGCCATAAATAACCCACTTTGCAGAAAATCACAAGAAAAACTAATTCTCGAACTTAAAACTGCCTAGAGGGGCATTGGCATTAAGATTGTGGAACCTCAAACTGACTTTTTACAGGTTTATAGCACAATTTCACACTGTCTAGACAGTCTGAAAGCCCTCAAACTGAGAATATAACTTACGGAGATCTTAGACTCACAGAAGTAAATGCAAATCCTCTCTGGAAGAACACACTTCTATCCCAGATCTCAGAGAAATACCACAATTAAAAATCTAACGAAAATGAGGAGCTCATGGACGAAAGCATGAAACATAGAGAAACAAGGTACCACAGCAAGAACCAGAAGAAAAATAGAAGAAATAGACTTGCAAGTACTTCAGATAGAATTACCAGAGATATATTACTAAAAAAATTTAATATATTTAATGAGTTTATCTTAAAATATGTTCTATGACCAAGAAACTACAAAGAATGCCTAAGACGACTAAAAGAGGAACCAAAAAAATTTCTAAAAATTAAATACTTAAAATTAAAAAGTCAATAAATGAATTTAATGGCAGATTAGTCACACCTGAAGGGAGAATTAGTGAACAAGGTATATCTTAGGTAGTTATTCAAAATTCAGCAAAGAAACAAGGAAAAAATACAAAAAAAGCATTTGACGTGTTCAGATACCTAGAAGAGAACTCAAAATCACACTGGTGAGTATACACGGCAGCAAATTATAGTAAAATATGTCTTCCAATTCGGCCTCCTAAAATCTTCCTCCTCCTTTTGACCTTTAAAAACCACTCTGGCCTTTCATTGTTTGTTCACCTGAGCTGGCTACAAATCAAACACAAGAAAACTTCTTGGAAGGCAGATGAGCTGCTTACATAGCAAGCTAAGTGTTCTTTTAGCAGGCCTCAGCTCTCCCTCAGTCAGAACGTTTTCCAGTGAGTAGAAAACGCTTTAAAAAGGGTGCTATGAGAGTAGAAGCCACAGTCCAGAAACATAGCCCCCATTCTATCTGTACAACCCACTTGTCAGCAAAACCAGAGGCAGGGCGCCACCTAAATGGTAGCATCTGGAGTGCAATATAGTTTCCTGCTGTTTTCACGCAGCCAAGGTATCCATTAAAGAGCTGGCACAGCTTCCAGAGGCGCATTAGAAATGGCCTTTGCTAAATACACAGTCTCCTCTTCCTTCCACATATAGATTATATTGCTTTAATTGGTCGATCATTCCTACTGTGTTCTCCTGGTCTCAGGGCAGGTAAGAGCGCTAAACTGTTCCTGTAGATGTTATGGCAACATTCTCTCTTGCTAAGGAAGTATTAGACACAATTAAGGCTGAGAATGCACTTTCCAGAGATTATTACTTCCTTTTACTGTCTCATATCTGAAATCTGAAAGTTCGGGCTCAATATCTCAAGCTGCTTTGAAACTCAAAGGTTCATTGCTTTGCTCCAGGGAAATATAGATCTCTGCTGGCCAACATGATGAATTGCTTTTTTGTCATGCCCTTCTCAGACCTTTGGAAGTACCAGGGATTAAAAATCAAGAGAGCCCATGAGAAATCAAAAATTCTAACTGTGGGTCAGAAGTTGTTGAGATGAGTGAATTCTAAGAGACCTGAAAATCCCACCATCTATTAAGTCACTTTACTGGTCTCTTTAATCATGACTGCCATCTATCCACCTATTGTCTTCTTTTTTTTTTTTAACCACTTGGTAAGACTGCAAATAATCATATACACAAGATCCAAGAAATTCTAGTTTCAGCTCTGCAACTTTATTAACTATGTAACTTTGAACAAGTTGCAAACTTTCCTTGCTACATTTTTCTCATATATATATATATAAAGATAATAGTACCTATTGTAGTCTGAGAAGAAACGGCTCATAATAGGTTTAATGACAGTAGAAATATGTGGCAATGGAATACAGTACCCAGCAAAGACATGAAAGTGTATTAGCTCTATCATTGCATATGCCAAACTATATTAATAATGCTTCCCCCCTATTTTTCTACTTAATCATAAATTTATTGAGAATAGGGACTCTTCTATTCATATCTGAATTCTTAGCACAAGAGTACCTTGCATATAAAAGTTTTCAATATATGTTTTCTAAGTAAATGAATGACAAAGTCCAGGTAAGTGTGCAGCTATAGAGCCATATTAGAGAAGCCAAGGAAATGGGGGAGTAAGAGGAAAGCTGTGCATTAAGGATTTCACTTGTCACATCAGTTAAAGGGAAACATGTATCTATAGCTATATATATCTATATAGATACATATAGAGAGAAAGATATTATGTAATTGTTTGCCTCAATTCCCTTTCTATAACTTCATGATCTTAGAGGAAAAGACATTTCTTGTTTCCCTATTTTTGTGTGTTCTTTACGTTAGACGGTCTTACAGTAGACCCAAGGATAGAATCCTGTTCCTACTAATGGATATCCAGCTGTTCTAGCTGGCTTTAAAAATTTCTTTGAAATGTTTTCCAGAGGACTGCATTTAAATTTTCATGCACAAAATCAGGTCTCCCATTCTGCTCCTGACCATTTCTACTGGGTTCATGCACATGTTCATAATTCAGCCAAATTTAGCCCTTATTTTATCACACTTATAAGCTTACGTAACTATCTCCTCCCTCCTGCCAAATGGATTACATAGTTTATGAACTGGAGAAAGAAGAGATCTGGCACAAGGCAGGATGGAGTGTATGTTCTACATGATTTCTTCAGTAGAAAAACAAAGTTTCAGTTAATGGACTAAGGAATAAACCACTGGGGAATTCAAATATCATTTATATTTGAAGTTATAGCTATACATGTGTGTATCACAAAACATACATGTGTATGTACATACACACATACACTGAAACAAATGATTAATAAATTTAGCAAAAAATTGATCCCCTGATCCAGGTTTTACTTAAGTTAATAATATTTGAATTTGTTCATGTAGCCTCAATATAATTTGGCTACATGAAGAAGGTAGTTCAAACTCTTGTAGGACATTAGGGCAGTCAGAAAAGAGTTTAGAATTAAAAATATGGCCAAGGATAATAAACTCAGGTTAACCTCAATCAGGGAGTAGATAACTACCTACATGGCTCATTTAAACTGATCTAAAAGAATACCTTTCTAAATGGTTTCCCTTCTACAACTGCTACAATACCAGAATTCTTTAGCATATTTCCTTATTATTTAGGACCTTTAAGTGTATATATTAAGGCAGTGAGCATTACATAAGTTCTTCTTTGTGAAGATACTAACAATTAATAACAGTTATTTAGAGTTTTAAGAAGAAAATACTGCCATATTGAAATTATACATTCATTGTCAGATAAATCTTTATTTCGGAAATGCTGACATGCAAAAAAATTCAAAACAACAAGATGCATTTTTTTCATTTAAAGAAATGCCAAGGAAGAGTGGTATCAGCAAGATGGCAGAACAAGAGTTTCCAGCACTTGTCCCCTAATGGAAATATCAATTTGAATAACCATCCATGCATGAAAAAACATTCAGAAAAGCTACGGAATCAAACTGAAATATTAGAGCACCTTGGTAAAGCACAGAAACAGGAAAAGATGCACTGAAGAGGGTAGGAAGGACAGTTTCACATTACCCGTGTCATCCCTCCCCTAAGCCTGCACAGCATGGAGAGGGATACTCACTGTGAGGAAAGTGGAAAGTGAAGTGAGCTCCCAACTTCACCATGGACCTCAGCACCAGGTGGACCTAAGTGAATCCTGGCACGAGGCCAGTATCTACAGTCCCAAGTGCCAGGCCAACCCCTATTACCCCATATTCCAGGCCTGTCTGAGCAAGAGACTGGCCCTTGTGGCCATAGACATCAGGCCAACATCCATGTACTAAGGCTCCAGCCCAGACCCTATGACCCTAGGCTCCAAACCCACTCCTGTGGCCTCTTCAGACTAGTACTATGGCCCCATTCTCTAGGCTAGCCCTTGTGGCCACAGGCTTCAGGCAGTTCCTGGGCCATAGATACCAGGTTGGTGCTGGTGGACCCAGGCAACCCAGGGGTTGCCCTTACCACCCCAGAATCCAAGGCAGCCTCTATAGACCAAGGACCCAGGCCTGCCCCTGCAGACTTGGGTTCCAGGCCTGCCCTAACTCCAGGCTGTTCATTGCAATCCCAAGCTCTAGGCCTGCCTCAACACCAGACTGGCCCCCATGGCTCCAAGGCTCCAAGCTGGCCCCCATGGCCCAGTCACTAGATTGGCCCTCATGGCCCACTCTAGCTACAGGCCAGACCCTGTGTCCCAAGGCATATTACTGTAGACAAAGGATCCAGGCTGGACTCGGTGGCCTCAGGCTCTAGAACCACCCCTGTGTCCCCAGGCTCCGGGACCACCCTGTGGACCCAGACACCAGACAGCAAGAAAAAAGAAAAAAGAAAAAACAAAAAAAAACAGAACTACAAAAGTCAGAAAACAATTAACAAAATGGCAACAGTATATCCTTACCCATCAACAATTACTTTAAACGTAAATAGATTAAATTCTCTAATCAACAGATATAGAGTGGCTCAATGGATTAAAAAACAAGATCCAAGTCTATGCTGCCTATAAGAGATTCAGTGTAGCTTCCCAGGCACATATGGGCTGAAAGTGAAAGAATGGAAAAAGATATTACATGCAAATGGCAAACAGAAGAGAAGAGTAGCTATATATATATATACATATATATATATCAGACATTATACAATTTAAGTCCAAAATTGTCACAGGAGACAAAGAAGGTCATTATATAATGATAAAAAGGTTAATTAATAAAGAGAAGATAACAATTGTTAATATGTATGTAACCAAAATCAGAGTCCCTAAATATATAAAGCAAAAATTAACACAACTGAAATAAAAATAGACAGCAATACAGTAATAATAGAAAACTTCAATACTCTACTTACAATAATGGATTAATCATCAAAACATAAAATCAATAAAGAAACAATGGACTTGAACAATATTAATTATAGACCATATGGACTAACAGACATATATAGAATATTCCATCCAAGAGTAGCAGAATTTACATTCTTTTCTTATACACACAAAACATTCTCCAGGTCAAATCATATATTAAGCCACAAAACAAGTCTCAACAAATTTAAGAATATTAAAATCATACCAAATATCTTTTCCTATCACAATAGTATGAAATTAGAAATCACTAAAAGGAGGAAAATTGGAGAATTCACAAATGTGTGAAAATTAAACAACACACTCCTGAACAACTGATGGGTCAAAGAAGAAATCACAAAGGAAATAATAAAATATCTTTAAAGGAAGGAGAATGGAAACACACATATCAAAACTTTTGAAATTCAGCAAAAGAAGTTATAACAGGGGAATTTATAGTGATAAGTGCCTATATTAAGAAAAAGAAACAATCAAACTTTATACCTCAAGGAACTAGAAAAATAAGGACAAATAAGCCCAAAGTTAGCAGAATGAATAAAATAACAAAGATGAAAGCAAAAAAGAGACTAGAAAAGCAACAGAAAAGATAAATGAAACTAAAATTGGTTTTCTGAAAAGATAAGCTAAATTCAAAAACTTTTAGCTGAACTCACTAAGACAAAAAAAAAGGCTCAAAATTATAAGTGAAAAAGAACACATTATAGATCATGTGACAGAAATACTATTAACAGTTACACAGCAACAAATTGGATAATATATAAGAAATGGATAAATTCCTAAAAACAAACAACATCCCAAGACTGAATTATGAAAAAACAGAAAATCTGAACAGGCCAATAATGAGTAAAAAGATTGAATTAGTAACCAAAATCCTCCCAAGAAAGAAAAGTCCACTACCTTACTTAACTGGCAAATTCTACCAAACATTTAAAAAAGAATTAACACCAATCCTTCTCGAACTCTTCCAAAAAAAAAACAGAAGAAGTGGGAACACTTTCAAGCTCATTTTATGATATCATTGCCCTGATATAAAAGCCAGACAAGGACACTACAAGAAAAGAAAATTACAGGGCAATATCTCAAAACACAGATGCAAATATCCTCATCAGAAAACTAGCAAACCAATTCAACAGCACAATAAAAGGTTTGTGTACCATGATCAAGTGGGACTTAACCCCAAAATATAAGGATGATTCAATATACGCAAGTCAATAAATACGATACATCACATTAAGAGTGCTTTTCACAAAATTCAACATCCTGTCATGATAAAAACAACAAACTAGGTACAGAAAGAAATGTGTCTCAACATAAGAAAGGCAATCTACAGCAAGACCACAGATAATATCATACTTAATGATGAAAAGCAGAAAGCTTTTCCACTAAAATGAGGAACAAGATAAGGATGCCCACTCTTACCATTTTTATACAACATAGTACTGGAAGTCCCAGCCAGAGCAATAATTAGGCAAGAGGAAATAATAAAATTCACCCAAGTCAGAAAGAAAAAAAGTACAATTGTCTCAGTTTGCAGACATAATCTTATACAAAGAAAACCCTGAAGACTCCACCAAAAAACTGTTAGAAATAATAAATGATTTCAGTGAAGTTGCATGATACAAAATCAACATGCAAAAATCAGTGGTGTTTTTATACACTAGCAATGCACTGTTCAAAAAAGAATTTAAGAATCCAATCACAATAGCATCAAAAATAAATACATAAAATACAAAAAAAAATTACATTTAATCGAGGAGGTTAAAAATACACTATAAACTATAAAACATTGATGAAAAATGTTAAAAAAGGAACAGGTAAATGGAAAAATATCCTTTGTTCATCATCGATTTGAATTAAAATTGTTAAAATGTCCAAAGCAATCTATAGATGTAATGCAATCACTATCAAAATGCCATTTTTTTCACAGAAATAGAAAAATCCTAAAATTCATATGGAACCATAAAAGATCCAGAATTTCCAAATCGATCTTAAATAAGAATAAAGCTGGAGGCATCACACCACCTGATTTCAAACATATCATAATGGAACAGTAATCAAAACAATATGGTCCTGGCCATATTTTATCTGTCTACAAAAATAGACATATAGACAGACCACTGGAACAGAACAGAAAGCCTGGAAATAAATCCACACATTTATGGTCAATTGGTCATCAACAAAGGTGCCAAGAACAAAAAATGGGGGAAAAAATAGTATCTTTATTTAATGGTATTGGGAAAATTGGCTATCCACATGCAGAAAAATGAAAATTGGACCCTTATCTCACCCCATACACAAAATCAACTCAAAATGGATTAAAGACTTAAACGTAAGACCTGAAACTATAAACCTACTAGAAGAAACATAGGGAAAAATTTCTTGACATTGGTCTGGGCAAGGATTTTTTTTGGATATGACCCAAAAGCACTGGCAACAAAAGCAAAAATAGGCAAATGGAATTGCATCAATTAAAAAGCTCCTGCACAGCAAAGGAAACAATCAACCATGTAAAAAGACAACCTAAGGAATGAGAGAAAATATTTCTAAATCATGTATGATAAGGGGTTAATACCAAAAAGATATAAGGAACTTGAACAAGTCAATAGCAATAAATAAATAACCAGATTGAAAAATGAGCAAAGGACATGAATAGATATTTTTCTAAAGAAGACATACAAATGGCCAACAGGTATATGAAAAAGTGCTCAACATCACTAATCATCAGGGAAATACATATCAAAGCAATGAGAAATCACACTGTTGGTGGAAATGTAAATTGGTATAGCCATTATGGAAAATAGTATCAAGGCTCCACAAAAAATTTAAAATAAAACTACCATATGATCCAGCAATCACACTTCTGGGTACATATCCAAAAGAAATGAAATCAGTACAGGTTGTATATCTCTTATCTGAAATGCCTAAAATCAGAAGTGTTTCGGATTTCATAGTTTTTCAGATTTTGAAGTATTTGCATTATAGGTTGAGTATCCCTAACCCAGAAATTTGAACTCTAAAATGCTTCAAAATCTGAAAGGTTTTGAGCACTGACATGATGCTCAAAGGAAATGCTCATCGGAGCATTTTGGATTTTCGGATTGCAGATACTCAACCAGTAAGTGTAATGCAAATATTAAAAAAAAAAAAGCCAAAATCTGAAACACTCCTGGTCTCAATCATTTCAGATACAGGATACTCGACCTATATATACTTACTGGTTGATCATCCCAAATTGGGAAATCCAAAGTCCGAAATGCTCCAGTGAGCATTTCCTTTGAGCATGATGTTAGCACTCAAAAATTTTTAATTTTGGAGCATGTTCGATTTTGGATTTTTGAATTTGGGATGCTCAACCTGTATCAAAGAGCTATCTGCACTTCCATGTTTACTGCAGCATTATTCAAAATATCCAAGATGTGAAATCATCTTAAGTGTCAGATAAATATATTTTTAAAAATGTGATTACACATAAACACACACACACACACAGAGGAATATTATTCAGCTAGAAAAGAGATCCTCTCATTTATGACAATGTGGTTGAACCTGGAGTAAGTTATGCTAAGTGTAATAAGCCAAGCACAGAAAGATAAATATAATACTGGTTGATCTCACTTATATATTGAATATAAAAAGGTCAAACCTGTAGAAGCTATGATGGTAGTCACCAGGGGTTGGGGTGTGGGGGAAATGTAGAGATGTTAATCAAACGGTACAAAGTTTCAGTAGATTGAATAAGTTCTAGAGACCAAATGTGCACCATGGGTAATTTAGTTAATAATCCTGTATTGTATACTTAAAAATTGCTAAGAAACTTGCTACATCTTAAATTTTGTCACCACACAGAGAAAATGGTTAGTATGGGAGACTATGGATATGTTAGTTAGCTTGATAGTGGAAATTATTTCACAATGTATACATATATCAAAATATTATATCATAAACATTAATTTTTGTTAATTATATCTCAATAAAACTGGGAAGAAGAAAAAAATTACACATAGAGAAAGAGAGAGAGAAAAAAGAAATCCAAGGGAACAGAATAGTCAGCTACTGCAGGGCATTTGAGTGGAGTGACCACAATCCAGCACCTGATCCTCATCTTCACAAAAATATCTTTTATTTCAACTTATACAGGGTTGTTTAGGTTTCAGATGATCAAATCATCTGTCCAAACTCACAGTCTTAAACAGTAAGATGATTTACTGCTTGTGCTTATTTCATCCGGTAGTAAGGGTATGTATGTCCTGTAAGTAGACAGACACTAGGAAACCAAATTACCTAAGGAATTTATATGGTGAGCTTTAAATAGGACTTAAACAATTTTTTTGATTGTTGACTATAGAACACAGAGCACAGACTTATATATCCATGAAAAGCAGAAAAATAATGGAAAAGTAGATAATGAGCTGAGGATTTTCATATAAATTCAGTAGAAATTTTTTATACTTCAACAAAAAATGTATTCTCTGTTCCTTTTAAACCCGTGAAATAAGTATGATTTTTAACTGATTTGATTTTATCTTCTACACAGAAACATGGAAACAGAAAAATATTTTTCTCCTTTTATAAGGCAAACCCAGGGTGTAAGCATGACAAAAAATGAGGACTGACACTAAAGCTTCAGTATTGAGGAGAAATAGGCTATATTAAAAACCACGGTTAACTAGCGAAATCATATTCTTTCCTAAAAAGGCAACTGCACTTGACTGTTGCCTTGCTGGAATTTGAGCTGGGCTTCCAGATCTAATTTTTTAAGAGAAGATGAATGAGTCTTATGTAAAATATCCTGCTTTTTAAAAGTAGACTTACTGTCTAAAATACAGTGTAGGGCAAACAAAACAGATCTGGGGGCCATATTTAGTCTATAGGCTGCCACTTTGAGATTCTTTTCTAGAGGTATGTTCTAATCCGACAATAACTAAACTGAATTTCATGATTCAGAGAAAGATGTACATCTATAGTAACTGGAAACATGTGCCCTCCTAATTCCCTTGTTCTCCTATTCTCTTTAGGCTGACCTGAATTTTTGCTGTCAGGCTCTGATTTTCCAGAATCCATTAACGATCTCCTGCTACACAGTTAGACACATCAGAATTAGTTAGGTTATGTTTTCTGTGATTACTTTTCAGTCAAGAGGTTCACTCTTTTTATCTTTTCAAGAGCTCAAATATCTGTTAGTCCCTTTTTGGAAAGTGCCTTAAATTTTTCTAGGTGATTCTCTTTGAAAAGGCTATACTCGTTACTTGCCTTGGTCAGCAATACATTTATCACCCATAAACTTAGGGTCTGATTTTTACTATTAATGGTTACTTTCAATCATTCTGTGTTGAATTTTAAATTTACCTAACCTTGTCCTCAAATTCAGAGAAACTATACTAACTCCCTGACTATCGAGCACTTTAGTTTTACTAATTTTTCATGCATATCGCCAAATTTCCATTCTAAATCTTTTGTGGATAGTCTTACTATGTCGGCATCAAAGTGGGAGACTTGACTTCAAAGGGAAAGTGGTATCTGTCTTATCCCTATTTCATTAGTGAACTGTTGTTTATTTTCTCTAATTTCACAAAGTACTATTTTACTGATATTGATGGCTCTATAGAGTTTACCCATTATGTCTCTATTGTCTTTCTCTGGTATATAGCTTACTCCTCTCTCATACCTCTATCCATTTTGACCTGGACCCCTCCTCCCCTCAAATCTTATCATTGGTGGATTAAGATGGCAGCTGATAATAACCACTCTTGGGAGTGAAGGAATAATTTTTCCTAGGGCTGATCCTGACTCCAAAATGGAAACCATTTAAATGTATCAGAGATTTGACTAAATGTAGTTTACATTTTCACTATACAATTTACAGCAAGTCATTCACTCAGAACATAAGGCGCTATATAAGAAGACAGCTTATGCTTACTTTGAAATATAAACAAAGATATACCATTTAATTGTCAAACAACTAAGTTGATGTTTCATATCTGTGAAATAAATATTAGATTTCTACAAATTTTGACATTCATATTTATAACTTCAACTACATAATTACCTCGACTCTAGACATCATAAGTGATACTGCTTGATACTTAAACATAAATTACCAGTGTACATGGTTTGCCAGATTCTTTAGTATTATTTAAGATAATGACTAAGAAAAGACAAGTTATATTTTTTATAGGAAAGAACAAATATGACTTCCAGTATGTTATGAAAAGTATATATTACAAGACTGTATTTTGTAAACCAGAGTAACTGGTTTTCTGGAGCCAAATTTTAGTGTTATAGTCATATATTGCTAAAAGAATCTCTATTCAGTTTGGTGTTCTAATGAAATTACAAAAAGTCATTGTACTTTAGGATGACTTTAAATTTTCATCATGGAAAGCATAATGCCTAGTTTTTGAGAATTTTATATTTCCCTGAAGTATATTTCACATTATTGTGCACTACTTTTATTAGCATAATTTTTTATTGTGCAGTGACAAATATGTTGTGTAAATGTTTTTGTCTAATTGGGTCATACTGCAATGAACAGCCCCCTGCATTATGTATGGATGTATAATGAGAAGCTTCTGAATAATGTCCTTTTTTTCCATGTACCAAGTAAAGTCTGTTACAGCAGCAAGGTACATAGCCAAAATCTTCCATTATTTATGATGTCTGCAGGAACAGTAGATGGGGTTCAATGGGACTAAAGTATGACAAATTAGAAGAGAACTTTAGACATAGACTTTGGCTCAATGAAAAAAGGAGTATAAATATTAAAGCTATCCTACAAGAAAACATACGTGCTTGGGAGGTAGGGAGATCCCTGTTATTAGAGGTGCTCAAAGAGGCCCAGTGTTGAAGGAAAAATGCAAATGCTAGGTAAGACAGCGGCCAACATTATTTCCAACTCCCTGTCAAAAGGTGAGATGTGAATACTCGGCAAGTCTGGAAAAGATGGTAGAATATTTATTTAAATTGAAGAATATTTATCCAAACATATTTATTGTATATTAGGAACTTTCCTGTTCCCTGAAGATAAAACCAATGAATAAGTCGTATTTCCTGGCAACATACAATTACAGGCAGTGTGAAATGCATACACCCTTGATTTTGTACAAGTATGGGGAAACAGAGGATTATCTAGTAGACAGACAGAGCCCATGCTTATGGCATTAGGAAAGCAGGGGATTCCCCCCACCCCCCAAAAAAGCTACATTTAAAGGAACTTGCACACAATATTTCAAAACAGCAAAATAGTCATGATGGCAAAAACATAACTTTTAAAACTTATTTATTAATTGCATTTACCACTTCCTGCTAAGGTGTTTGGACTAGATTCCCACAACCATGAGGGACCACTGAGGAATTTTAAGCTGGAGAGTAGTCTGATTTTATTTAAATATGTATACAGAAAGACAACTCTATGTGCGATGCGAAGGACAGACCAGGAAGCAAGACTACTATTATAACAAACTCACCGGGGATTACGAGTTTAAAGCAGTGGCAGTGGGAACACGGAGAAGAGGAGAAGACCAAGAAATACTAGCCTCTCCAGGATTTTGTGACTGATTAGTTATAAAGAAGAAAATTTACAAAGAAATTTATAATCCCTCTTGGATTTTTCCCTTCTCCAGCCATTTTATTTCAGCAGCTGAAGATGGAGCAATAAAATAAACCCTTGGGCTTTTCCCCATACCCAGGAGGAGCTTAGTAAAGACGGTGAACTTTACCCCTTACTTAGAACTTGCAAAAGCAGGGCAGGATCCCCAAGAATTCTCTGAGTGTTGTTCTTCCTGCAAGAACAACATTCATCCTATCATGGAGGCCCCCCCCTCATTACTTCATCTAAACCTAATTACCTCTCAAAGGCCCCACCTCCTAACGCTTTGGGGGTTAGGACATTCATTGGGGGTTAGGACTTCCAACAGACGAATTCTGGGGAGATACTAACATTTAGTCCATAAGAGCACCTAAGGAAGTACCTCAAAAGACTTGAAGGTACTCATTAAACAAATATGTATTGTGCCTACTATTAATATATATATTTTGATATGTCTCCTGAAATGAGTTAACCTGGTTTATAACATACAAGTATCTCCTATCCTCATTAATTTTCCTTTCTCAATATAAAGAAAAAATGTAAATAACATGTAGTCGGCAAACCAGGTTATCTTCTGAATTTTCTATGCTATCAATATTTTATTCTGGTAATACTTCAGTTATAGGCAAATGCATGTAGACTATTAGTTTCATTATTTTTCATGACCACCTAACCAAGATGTTCACTGACTAGAATAAGAAAAATAAACACTGTATATCAAAGTCAATTATGAGTGACCTGCTTAAACAGTTTCCCACTATTACACTCAAATTTTAAATTGTGCATTTGATGCTAATGTGTGAGATGAAGCATATAGAATCAGTAGACATTTTCAAATATAGCTTGTCTTGCATATTTAATCACATCAGCTGATGATCCACTGAATAATTTGATATATCAATTAGCTCCATCAGCATTAAAGTATTTGCTAGTATTTTTAGCATCTGTTACTTCAGCTAGTAAGACAATCAATGAAACTAAATTTTTACCGTAGCAATTGAATAGTCCCTCTGCCTAGTTTATTCAATGGTTGGACTCCTTTTCTGATAACAATATTTTATGTGGTAAATACTTGTTCTGATTCAACAAAACACTGAGTTTTCATAATTGCATACACTTAAAAATATAATATCAAACACATATTAGCTGTTACTTTTGCAGCGCAGATAATGGAAATGTTTACATCCATTGCTTTAATTTTTTTGACAAAGAGCATGGCTTTGACCAAGACGACTTCAGAAGTCTCTCACCAAACAATCGAACAAATTTTTACTGAATACCAAATCAACTAACTAATGGCCATTAAAACATATATGCCAGAGACTGTGATTAGAAGTTTGGTTACATTATCACATTTAATTCTCATGTAACCCAAAGAGGCAGTATTATTCCCAAACCACAGATCAAGAATCTAATAAGCTTGTACATATAAGTGAGATTGTACAGTATTTTTCTTCTGTGTGTGCCTGGTTTATTTGGTTCAGTATAATGTCCCCCACGTTCATCCATGATGTCACAAATAAGAAAATTTCCTTTGTACTAAGGCCGAATAATATTAATAATAATGTTACTAACGAAAACTCACACACTCTGGGCCCATTCCATGAGGTAAATTAATACTTTATTTGAAAATGATACGAACCAAACTCAAATTAGCTGGAAGAAGAAAGAAGGAGGAGGTGGGGGGAGGAGGAGGGAGGAGGAGGAGGAGAGGGAGGAGGCAGAAGGAAGAAAGAAGGAGGAGGAAAGAAGGGAAAATGGGGAAGGAGAAGAAGAAAGAAGAAATTAGAAATGCACTCGGTCACTGGACTGGAAAGGTATGGGTGGTACCTGCATTACACATCAGGCAATAAAATACTGTCAGGACTCTGAATAAGTCCACTTTGCTTCTCTCTGTGGCTTCCTCGTCGCTATTAAAGGTGAGAGTCCTGTCTTTGGCAGATGACGTGACTAGGACAACATCATGCACTTATCTTCTATTTCCCAGGATCTGTATATACTTCATCAAAAGCTTATGTGAAAGCTTGTCTTGGATTATACGCTCATCCCAATCACAGCCAGACATCTTCTGCGCAACCCAATTACTTTGTGAACAGCAGTCCCATCAAGAACCTTGTGGAATAAGAGAAGGGCAAAGTACCAAGAAAAACAAATACTAGGCTGACAAAAATCAAGCTTTGAATTATGATGAAATACTACTGTGTAAAATAAAGAACTATATAAATTTAATATTAATTTTAATGTAATACATCATTTATCTTTAGATATTAAAGATTAAAAAGATTTAGAAGAGAAGCTTTGTGAATCAAGTAAATGACCTATTTCTATATTATTGGTAAGCAAGTGAGATAAAATTCTCAACACCAAGATCTGTAAAGGGATGAGTTCTGCCACAGCAAGTTGTAATTCTCATGACTCGGTTGGTGTTTTACTTGTAGGTGTTGATTACTTAGCTTTATCTTTAATGCCATCTAGAAGTGCTACTTACACAGTGTTGTGTTTGTAAAATATTAAAGATCAATTATTAGTTCCTTGGTCCTGATAGAGTTGTTATCACATTTCACTTAACTGCAAGTTATTTTCTTTTTCATTTTTTTAATTTTTTAACTGGAAGTGTTTAAGGGGAAAAATTAAATAGCAATATTTAATAGTAATATTTAATATTTAAGGCATGAACAAATTTGGCATGAAAATGCAAGGAAAAAGAAATATAAAAGTATTCCAATAAACTTTTAGAATCTATTTCATTAGTCCAAAGTATTTAAAAATATATTTAAAAAGCGTTAAAAATTCTCAGATGAGGACAAACTTGAGCACTTTATGTCTCATCACTTGTACAGCTGTTGTACATTCCCAAATCAGCAGAGCTCCACTCACGTGAACATTAAGTTAGCAGATTACCTAATGAGGAAAGTTATACCATCACTGATGTAGAACCAACTGCCAAAATTTTAGACACAACACTGTTTTTCATAAAAAAATTTCATTCTTGTTGAGAAATGTACATGAAGGAATTCCAGAAAATCTGATCCAGCAATTTGATGTTTGTGTGGAAATTCTTCAAGTCGTCTTTTAAAAAATCAGATTTCTTCACATTCCCATGCTTAAAGCCCTTTTGTAGTCACCGCATTACCATATTCTACCCAAATTAACAGCAATGTCAAGCGTGCTAAGATATTAATAAAAGAAAAGGGGAAAAGTCTGGGTGGTCAGGCTGAGAGGACGATCTTCACTTAATCACACAAATAAAGCAGAAGAGGAACCACACGTGAGAGAACTTGTTCCCACACAGCAATCCCGTCCCGTAGGAAACGCGGCCCTTCCCTCCACCAACCTGATACTCCCTCTTTCAGGAAAACACAGGGGAAATAAACAGAAAAACTATTACATCTATGTATACGTATTTCTCAGAATTGGTGAGTAGAAATAATATATGCAAAATGCCTACCAAGGTGACTGAAACACAGTTAATATGCAATAGATGGAAGCTACCATTAATAGTTCTTTTTGAAATTCAATTTAATTATTTCTGGTTTTATTTTTATGGTTAAAAAGAAATATACATTCCTTAGAGAAAAATGAAAACATGCACGTGAACAAAAAGAGTAAAGCCGAAAATTCTTGACTCCCACCAGTCAGCCTACTTAGTCACAACCACAGATGAAGACCTTGAAGAGTATCTTGCCATTAATGCACTTTACAACTTATTTTTTATATCTAAAATGTATTATGAACATCTTCTCATGTCAATATCAACATGTTAATGCCCATGTACCTATGTAGTACAGACTTGTACAGACAGATACAACACACTTGATTTAACCACTTTCTCATTGTTGAGCGCTAATGTTGATTCCATTTTGTTTTTTGCTTTAGTAAGTAATGCTGTAACAGGTGCAAATAAAGGTAAATATTAGTTTGCTTGCTCATTTTGCTTTTGGGAATAAATCCTCTGGCTGTATGACAGTTATTTTTCTCACATATAAAAGTCACTTGTTTAATACCTATCTTCCATTTTAGACTGGCAAGTAAATTTTTGAGAGGTTCAGATATATTTTGTCTTTTCCCTTTTCCCATTTTACTGAGATAATCTGGCTTTGTAATTGTTCCCCTCAGGGTTTACAGCCTGGCAGAAAGTGAAAGCAGCCTTAAAAAGCCTGCCTTTTATGAAAAGCCTAAAACCTCCGAGGAGATTATGTCAGATATTCTGGAGAGAAAAGCAACAATACAGGGATGTCTGGCTGGAGAAAGAGATGCCACAGATACCTTCGATAGTATAGACCACAGCTGGTCCCCAAGGAGGTGGCCAGACCTAAGAAAGTATGGTAGGAAAACAGTACATCTAAGAAGTTTGAATCCTAGCAAAGAACCCACACACCACATGCAGCACAAAAGAGAGAGTTTCTGGACTTCAAGGGTCTGCTGTGGGCTTGGAAAAGATGGTAATACTAATAACCATGACAGAGAGAACAGCGAGGAGCCTTCTTCCATCTTCTGAGCTTTGAAGAGTCTCCTTGTGTAATCTTAGGAGGGAATGGAAGACTAATAAGGACTAGTAAGGAATTTCCTATTAATAGCACCCTTTTGGAATGGTGGTTTAAAGCCTAGTTGGGTTGATATAAAGAATATGATAAATGTGACAGTTCTTCCGTGCCTCATTTGGTATACCTGTAGTCATACAGCTGGAACTGCGAGTTCCATAAGGTCATGTGTTTTATCTGTCTTATTTATACATCTATTTTTTGCCCGTACCAGAAGGCCTGGCACATTCCAGGTGCTCAATATTGACTGAATTAGAAAGTAAGAATACAATAGGAGTAATGATAAAGTATTGAAGAACATATTAATTATAGTTTGGGGGATACTGAAGAGACTTTTTTGAAGAAAGAACATTTCAGATGGGAGTCCTAAGAGGCAGTGTCTGGCAGAGCACAAAGTGACCAGCAAGACTTCATTGAGCTGCCTCGGGAGGCTGGAGACGAATTCTGAAATGACTCTCAGACACCTTGCCTGGGTTCTACCTACTTTGTGTTCTGCAGTTTTCCTTTCCCGGGGTTTTAGTCTACCCTAGTTTTAGTGGCTTTTCCTTATCCAGTTCCTGACCACCCATGCCATCCAACCATTTGAAGCATGTCTTCTTAGCTAGCTTGCAGTCTTGATGTGCATGGCCTCTGGTCCCCAGCCCTCTCCCCTACGGCCATTTTGCATGTAGCTTAAGACTTTAGACGACAAGGCTTTCGACAAATTGAGCTGGGTACATAAACTTGTAGAGAATGTTTCCACTGAGAAAATAGCATAAGCAAAGCCCAGGTGGGGAAAAAAAAAGTAAAGGGAAAAGTTGTAGAACAGCATGTAGAACAAGGTATCAAATAGTACAGAAGCCACATATTCCACAGTATAAGAGGTTTGCTATCATTAGTCTCTTTTATTCAGTCCTATTATATTTAAATCAATATAAATGGAACAAAACAATGCTAGATATTGCATATCTTAAAAGCTGAATTGAAAAATAATTTTATTCCTTCGACAGAGAATAAAAACATACATAATTAGGATTGTCCAAGAAAAATGCTGCCCTTGTGAGAGTTTTGACGATAATTCTGTGTCCTAGAAGACTTATCTCATTAAACACATGCTATTTTTTAATAGCCAGGGGTCACTTCTCTGTTAAAAAAATCTATGTAAAGTAAAATGGCTATTTGTAAGGAATCAGAAATAGTAATTTACCAATAGTAAATTCACATTATTCCTGATCAGCAAAATGCTGCAGAAAAAAAAAAATGAGAAATGCTTGGAAAACACGATTTTATCTGTCGTTTGATGCAAACTGGAAAACTGTGTTGACCTAAGTCAGCCCATGAATGATCCATGGAACAAAATTATTTATCCTCAGGATTGTAAAGAGACTTAGTGTGCAGACCGCCATTTTTAATAAGCACCATGCTGATTCAGCCAAAGTTTCTCAAAATATATGCTTATTCTATTTTCTGCTTTGGGCACTAAGTCACCCCTGGTGTGTGCTAACCTAGTTGGTTTCTAAACTTCATAAACTTGGGCGAGTTTTTTATAGGAAAGCAAAATAAGTTGAGGTTTAGTTAAGAAAACTTTACAGAACTCTATTTCACAGTCTGTGAATCCAATCAACACTCAAAAATTAGGAAGTTGATTAGCTAGTGTATGGATTATCAAAGCTATTTTACTTCCCTTCTTTGATTGCTTTGCCTCTGACTATTTAATTGTCTACCTGAATTTCCATCAGGTAAGATCCAAGTATAGGAAAGTTCAAAGTAAGTAAACAAGGCTATAGAATCAAAGAATATAGTAGATTAGTAATGTGCCTTTCTAACTGGTCAAAAACAACCAACACGCACACACACACACAACCTCAGAATAAAAAATTGACATAAAAAAGTATTATCTAGAAATTTTGAAATTGTTTATTGAATGAAAATATATTTTCCAGTTATCTGTTAATTTCATTACTCTACCACTGCTCACCATTACCACGAAAATCCTAGATTTTCTGGTAGGCATATGTCCATGACATTATAACGTCCTGGACCACCAGAGAAAACCACATAAAATGAAATAGGATTATTCATTACAAATAACCCAAAGAAAAAACAATGAATTATCATCCAAATGAACCACCAAAGCTTCATTCCTCAATCTTTCAATTTTGAACATTAAGCCGAGCAAAGGCAGACTAGTAGTTCTTTCAGGGTTTTCTTTTTTTTTCCTCTCTGTAAACTCTGAAATGTAAACTGCCAGAGGTATACTCTGTAAACTAGTCAGAGGTATACTCTTTAGGGAATTACTTTTATAAATCCAATTAAAATGCATCCTACCAGCATCCTGAAAATTCAGGTTTAGCAAATGTTTCCAATGTAGGTGAATTTCTCTGGATGTTAAAAACATGATCAAAGAGAGACCCTGTCTGGAATTTCCACTTAGTAACTGAAGAAAATAAAAGTTATTTTACATTTTATATCAAAAAATATTTTTGTAGGTCCATTTGGAAAAAGACAGCAAAAAAAAAAATTGGATTTCAGACATTGACACATCTTAAAATCAAGTATACCTTATGTGAAAAGGTATTAGTCTATAGTTTTTCATTTGTCATCTAAGCACATCTTTACACCATGATGTCTGCTTAGAATCAACAATCAGGGAAATCTGAAGTGGGAAGAGAATAAGTAATTTATCTGTCTTGGGCGTGTTCCTTGTGATTTTATTAACTTACACCACAAATATTTATTAGGCTCTAGGCTAAGGCTAGGCTCTGTAATGATTCACAGTTTGCATCCTAAATTTATTTGGTTTCATTTCATTTGGAAGGAAGGGGGAAGGTAAATAGCTCGTGAAGAGCCAGACTCTGGAATCTTTTATTCATACGTATACCACTGCAGCATTTTGAGCGACATGCTTTTGATCAATAAGTTTGGTCACTTCATTTTCAAAACTCAAATTTATTTATACAGTAATTTATTATTTGTTACGGCTAGGCTTATCTTATTATTCCTCCTTTTCCATTGTCACTGCCACTATCCCAGTTCAGGACCATTCCACCTTAGGCAAAGACAATTAGAGTCACCCCAAACTAAATTCCCTGCTTGTGGAATCTCACCTTCCAATTCATTCTAATTATTTTCAGCCTGTATCTGTTCTGGATACTCAGATCCTCCTGGCACTTCCAAGCTCAGCCTCTTCCTATTCCCAAAGCAAATCTTTCAGAAGGCAATATATTAATCTCACTGGGGTCAGGTGAGGCAAACACTACTGGATGAGCCCTGGGCATGCCTGACCATCATTTTGGAACGATCTATTATCTCTATCTCTATACTCTTGATAAACACCTGATTCTTATTGTTTAAGAATCAAACCCTAGGCTTATTCCCAATTTTCTGAATTTTTTTAACATCCCCAGTGAGAGTGAAATTCCATTTTGGACTTCAGTCCATTTCACAGAGTTCTTGGTTTTAGCCTCAGCTGATACCTGAAGTCCTAATACTATGAACCAATCACCCAGATTTTTAAGTAGAAATAACATCAGGAAACAAATATGGCATTTTATAATTCTGCTGTAAATGAAATAATATTATTTTGAACAAAAGTGATGGGTTTTAAGTTTGCAGGTGAATCTTGATTGGCCTTGGTATTTCTACTTGTCTCTTTAAATTCACATTGGACAGAACTGTCTGGTGAATAACTTTGGGAGCTTCCTCTGGACTGCTTTGCAGTTGGTTAGCTGGGACCAATTCTCCCCTTCTTCCAATCTCAATTTCCAAAGGGACCAGAAGCCTCCAAGACCTCAAAGTGCTGGGCACCTAGCTGGCTTTCTAACACTCAATGAAATGGTTGGCATCTAAATCCAAATTGGCCATTGGCTTCAGAGAATGGTGCAATGCCCTGTGAAAGTAAGCTTTAACTGCTAAAATGTCTGTAATACAGATAACAATTTGTTTCCCTGGTAATAATACTTAAATTGAGATTTCCGTTTTAGAAAGGTACCACATAAATACATGTAAGATTTGTCAAACCACAAAAGGACCACTGACACTTTCCTCTCCTCTTTTATGCATGGGCATAAAGTAATAGTCGTGACTATCAGACTCTCTATCTCATTGAAAATAACTTGATGACGTAAGAAGAAATGGATGTGTATGCTCTCCTTATAGCTCCCACTAATGTCAGCCACGCTCAGACATTCCCATGAACAATAAAAGGTACATATAAACATACACTGAGTACAAGATTGACATTACACGCTATAATTACAATAGCCTACAAAATTCCTAAATTTCTGAATACATGTGAATGAACAAAATCGTAGCTTGGTATTCAAGGTCCTTAAGGATACAGTCAAACCTTAACTCATATTCTTCCTTTAAACCTCATGCATATCGAATTTCTTTGCCATTTTTAATACACGCTTTATCCTTTCTGGCCTCCAGTTCTTTGCTTTGGCCGTACTCTGTGCCTTGAATGCTCCTTTTTTTAATTCCTCTTTGTGTATTTTCTATACTCCAATGGCCACTAAAATGCCAACATGTTTCAAATTCTGCCCTTCCTTAAACCTAAACTGAAGTAATCATGTTCTTCTTTGAATTCCCACAGTGCTTTATTAAAAACTCTTTTAAAAGATCTATTTTGTATTATAATTATGTAATAGTTACCGTATCGGTTACTCTAACTGCCATGAAATTATGATTTCTGTCTAAATATTTTTTAATCCTCAGCAATAACTAGCAAAATATCTTGTACATACTAGGAACTTAATTAAATCCTAAAAATATTATTTAATTTCAAAATATTTTGCATTAGCATATTTTTCCCCAGGTAGAAAAACACTGTGATGCAAATAATAAAAAAACATGAAGAAGTCCATCGGGATTCAGTTAAAGCGGAACGTCACACGCCTCGCTGATTTGTTGTTGCTGCAGTCCAGGCTGCGTGTGGACTGGAACTAGGCCTGTGGAGACGTCCACGTAACAAGCAGCCGCTGCGCTGCCGCCACGTGCTGACTGAGACCTACTCCGAAGGCCTTGCGGCTTGTTTGCGAGGGTGAGCCTTGAGAATTTGTTTTTTAAAGTCAGGGTTAGATGCAGGATTTTCCTTCATTTTGCCTTTCAGATTTAGTGCACTAAGAAAAAGGGTTACTCAGTCTTAGCTCAGGGCTTTCCGTGCTGCTCGTGCTGCAAAGCAGGAAATATTTAAAAAGTGATAGATAAGAAGAAAGGGGATAGAGCCGTAACTGAGGGGAAACAAGTGAATTTTAAACCTCATTCAGATTAATTGGTTAACTGATCACCTGTTAGCATTCTTTGCTAGTCTAGTTATTTGTGTTTGAAAGGACAAAGGGAAAAATTAGAAAGGAACTAAAAGTTACTAAATGTTTAGTAACATTTAGTTGGGCGTTCTGCTAAGTGATTTGCATAAACTATTTTATTCCATCATAACAACAATTTATGATGTAGATAGAATCCTTATTCCCTTTCTTCGGATGAAGAAACTGAGGCTTCGAGGACTGAAGTGCAGCTGCCAGGTCAAGCGCTAAGCCAGGGTCCATACTCCAGCCCACCAGTCCCCAAGTCTAAGCCTTCCCCACTATAACATGCTGAATAAACTCAGCATCATCTGAATATTCACATTTTTACTGTACTCTTTCTCCAATTTTGATCTGACAATTCTTTAATGGGGCAGCTTTAATTTGTTATCTAACTACACACTCTAAACATTCTGAATAATTACATAATCAAGGCATAATCCTAGGTCACAAAGTATTAATATATCAAACTTTCTCAAATACCTTCCCCTCTTGAGGAAACATGATAAAGTTAAAGCAAATATAGCCTGAAAAGGCTTACAGTCTGGTTGCAGAGTCGGGCTGAATGAAATTTAAAGAAAGCCAGAAGATGGGGATAAAGCCTCAAACTGGGGCAGCTGAAAGAGGCCACATTCCCTAATCATCTCAGTAGATTAGAGTTTTGTTATGGAGAAGAGTTGGAGGGTCACCCTACTGAGACCCTCTTCAAACATGTTTTTTCCTCGGCTTCAGAACTTGCTTTGTATAGGAGATGTTTGAATAAATCTTTGAACCTACGCATTTCTCAGCAGAACACAGAAAAGGAACTGATTAGAAATTTAAATTTCAGAAACATTCAAAATTGCAAAAGAGAGGTTTTTTGCCCAAAATACTACACAGAGGCTTCCAGTGAGTCTTATTATGCACATTACAAAGGGTAAGTGCACTGGCATCTGCACCAGGATGTACTGTTTGAAAACATCCAGAATGGTCAGACAAATGAGAATGCGTAAAGGGAAAAATCATGTATCAATTGTCAGTATTTCAATGTCCTTTTATGCAGTGACCTTTATTGAATTTGCTGTCTTAATAATCTTTTGCACATCCAGCAGAATATGGGAAGGGTCAGTTTGTCAATGACTTTTATTGGAGGTCCACTGTTCAAAGGATAGCAGGGAACTCTGTAAAGAATACATGAGCATAGAAGACAGGCTCCTGGACCTCAAGCATCTTTCAATGTAATGGAAAAACAAGTAAACAGGAATGTGCTCATCACTGTGGTTTGTGTTCTCTGGCATGGCACACATGTGAGTAATCATCTCTCTGACATGGATGACAGATGACACATCAGTTTTATCTGTTCCACAAACACAGACTCCGTTCTGTGCCAACCGCTTCAGACATGTCAATGCTGCAGAGAGCACACGCTTTGTTTTGATTATTCATTTTGTTGTGTTTCTTCCCCCAATGCTGTAAGATTCAAGAAAGAAAGGACCGTTCTTTCTACATATTTCAGTATATCTGGTGCTTTATATTACAAGAAGTCAACAACTATTTTTGAATGAGTGACTGAATAAATGAATAAAATGTTTTCAGAGTCACTCTGGCATATTCACAAGCATCTCAAATTCTGCCCTCTTTAAAACAAAGCCTTTTTTAAAAATCATGTTAGCTTCTTTTGGCTGACAAGTGATAGATTTTTTTTGCATAACACAGACTATTAAATAACCACTTCTCACAGAAAAAAAATGTATAAAATGAGGGTAAATTTGATTTGGAGAACTTCCCAATTCACCCTCATTCAGTAAAAACCCTATTGTGCTACCAGTTCAGGGTCACACCTCATTCATTCTTTCTACAGATGTGTATTCACCGTCTGCACTAAGGGCGGGAGGCTGAGCCACAAACTAACACTCCACTCTCAGGGAGGTTTCAGTCCAGAGGAATGGAAATCAGTAAAAGAAACAAACAAATAAAAATTACAAACCACGGTTAAATGCCAAGGCAAAGCAGAGCAGTGACAGGGAATCCTAATCTCGTCCCAAATAAGGATTTATGAGAATTAGGGTCATATTCCAAAGTTTTCAATCAACTGCCCTCGTTCCAACAAGCAATTGCATCAGTCCTTCAAAGCTCACATGCTAAGTATTCAGATTGAAGTAACTTTCTATTTAATCTGAAGTCTTATTTTTAACTAAGATACTATGGCAGTTAGGTAGCATCTCTCAAAAAGTAGTCCAATCTAAGGTAGGAGTTAAAAATTTAGATTCAATAGCCCATCACAGAAAGTCAACCAGAATTACTACAGTTGAAGCCTGGGAATATGAATTTTAACTCGTTTTTCAAGTGAGTTGTAGACATACTAAAAGTCAGATCCACTGCCCTATGCTGATCTCGCTTTATTTTTTAAATTTTTTATTTTTTTGCCACAACCCATTCCAAATGAATGATCTCACTTCTTCAAAAACCACTTCTGAGTTTTATATCTGATTGTTTTAGCTGAAGCTCTTCTGCTCTGAATTCAACTCAAATATGCATTTTCGATTAATTATTTTAACAAGGTGTCACATAGATTCAATAGGAAATCATGAGGTAAAGGCCATGAGAGCCACTTTGAAAGATGCACCAGAGAGAATTCGGTCACTCTCATCAAAGAAACTATTGTCAGATAGCACAGATAATCCCTTTTGAGTGAAACTACTTTCCCAGAACAAAACATGAACTCTATTTGGCAGCAACATTTTTTGCAGTTTTCAGTGAATCCGAAACTAACCTTAAATATATTTTACTCTATGTGTTACAGCTTATGCTTGAATTGAACAGAAATTAGTACACAACATAATAAGCAACGAAGGGCTGATCCCATGCAGTAGTGTGTTTAGTAATACAAGAACCAGATCAGGAATATGATGGAATTCTACCATTCGCTTTTTATATTAAACAGATCATTTAATCCCTCTGGGCATTGAATTCCCTAATCTTCGATATGTGGATGATAGTAACTATCCACACATGCAGGAAGGAGAATCAGGATAAATGAAAACAGTATAAACTGTGAAGTGTTATTCAAATGCATAAGTTGAGTAATAATCATCGACACAAATATTATCAAATGCCAAACACTAAGGATTATAATGAAATATTAAGGAGTCTCTGCTGATTAACTACAATATAATCTAAGCCTAGGAAACAAAAATCATGTCATATGTCTCTTGCATTGCCAAAATAGATGCCAAGTGTTTAATAAAATTTAGGTACTCCAGTTATTCAATTGTTTTCAATAGAAGATACTGAGGAGAAGCCACAAACATGAACTAGATCTCTTCCACAAAACCAACATGGCCTATGCCTCCAAAGTGAGAAAGCATAACTAAAAGAGCCCAGAATAGGACATAAAGACTCTGAGAAAATCTTGAGGAGACAAAAGATAACATAAAGCAGGTACAGGTGCAGAGAGGGCTCTGGAGCACAGGGTAGGGAAGAAGTACCTATTTGTGTATTTTCCTCTCCCTCATATAACCTGGATGAATGCCCACTCATTGTCACAGGAGGAAAACAACAGTACCATGCAAAATTGGCACAGAAATAGAAAAATTAACTAGGTGAAAAAAATTAAACAAATTATATTTTTTAAAAATTGCCTTCCCTTACCAAAACATAAAAAGACTTATAGGTTTTCACCACTTTATCAAGTTTCAAAGAACAGATATTAATCCCCTACAAATTCTTTTTAAAAAATGATACTACCCAACTTAGTTCATGGGCTTAGTATAACCTAGATTCTAAAATAGGATAAGAAGAATATTCATGAATGCAAACATAAATTATTAGATAACTAAGCCAATATACTAAAAACAACAGTTCAGAGATAAAAGAGCAATAAAGAGCCTCACTCTGACCTTTAGATAACAAAAATAAAGCAGAACAGAAAATTAATAATATTGTTAAACCCGTCAGAAAACTGAAGTCCCAAAACAAAGAACTCAAATCTAAAATCTGGAGAGAAAGAGGTGCCTACAGGGAGAAAGAGTAACAGCATTTTCTACCTGGTACGTGTAACACCATATCCCATAAAAGCTGGTAAAAAGATTCAACTAGAAACATTTTTAAATTTTCTAAAGGCTGAGTGCGGGCCAGCGTTAGAGCGCAGACACCCCCCCCCCTCCCCGGCTGACAGACACAGGTGTGCTCCGTGCTTTTACAGGCTTTGGCTCTGGAAAACCCACCAGACACTAACTGGAAAAATCAGTGAAAACCCTGAAAAGATTCCTCCAAGGTGCTGGGGTAGAAAAACAGCAGCCACTTCTAAAATTCTATCCAAACACATCACCACTATTTATCCTATAGAACAAAGGTCTTTATCTGTAGGGAGAAGGTTAAAAACAAAAAGCAAAACAACAAACA
>RJWJ010021934.1:0-27357 GCA_004363605.1 Indri indri | reverse complement strand
CGGATATTCAGTTCAAGGGCCCTGAGCGAGAGTCCTGCAAGGAGGTCCCTGCGGTAGCCGGGGTAGGTGTAATCACCTTACAGTTTTAAAGGTGGAGGAAGCCACTGAAACCTTGTCATTGGATATTTGGTTAATCCCTATGGATTTGGCTTTTCAGTAACAGAGCAACTACGTACTAGTGAAGTTGGCCACATCACTTTTCCCTCTATTCCTTAAAATACGTATAAAAATATTAGGTAAGACAGGTCGTAGTGGCAGAAGAGGATCCTTTACAAATCCACCTTCAGCTTGCTGTGGTTGATCTGCCAGACGGGATCCCCAGAGAGTGAGAGTGGACCCGGTGGAAAGTTTCTCTCTTAGAAATAAAACGGCTCAGAATTAAATGAGTCTTTTATAGGCATATGGCTGTGAGTTAAAGTCGACCTACTACTTCTGGGTACTAATGTGAAGAATAAATACCATCAGAAGCAAGATTAAAGAAATATATAAAAGCGTATTACTTAATCTCTTATTACAAGGAACTGTTTTCAGTTTCTTTTTAATGTTTTCTGGTTTTCTTCCTACCTAGGTTTTGTGGCTCCTTTGAATGCACCTTGTTTGGGTTGGAAGCTTTCTAATGGTGCTGTGGGTTCCCGGCATCCCAGCTGGGTGCTCCTGGCCAAGCCTTCCCGGCTCTGCCTCATCCGAGAGGAGAACTTTATCTCCTGCTTTCTGTTCTGATTGCCCACCCCGGAAGCGTGGACAGCCACATGGGGTTTCCTGTCCTCTGGCTGCGAGTCAAAAAAATCTCTTTGTCTATATGATAGGTTCCTTTCTAAAGTGGAGCAGGTAAGACAGTAAAGTAATAGCTTTAGGTTTGTTTTCCTGGTGATTTTTTCTTGTATTTCTTTCCTCCAGTAGAGATATAGTGAGCTCTATGGCTTTATAGTTATCCACCACATCCTCTTTTGAAATTCTGTGGTGAATTACTTCAAACAAACAAAGACTATTATTTTTTTCTATTTTTCTCCCCAAATAAGACAATTAATTTTGCCTCCCTACTTTATTTTCCTCAAAACTAGGATTATAAAGGGTTAAAAACAAACAAGCAAACAAATGATACTCCAGAGCCCAATATAGCAGAACAGTGTGCAGACACTTGTATACTGGTTTCCCCACATAAACACCCCGACACCCAGCTGTCTCTAAGTTTCTACTGTTAGGGATTATTTTCTTTGGTATTAAGGCTTTTTAAAAAATGCACATACTCTCTAGAAGACTGTTTATCAGCTGCCAGCATCTCAAGGATTAGATAATCAGATCACTGAGGTAGGGGATTTGGGTTTTTAGGGGGATGGCAATAAGAGCACGTTTCTAGACCCATGTAAGCATCCTGTGGGTTTAGAGGACCTTAGTGAGAGAGAAATGAGGATGAAAGGTGAAATGCTTCACAGAAAAGCAGCTGGCAGAGGGAAAGGAATAGATGACCATCTGTGGAGGCTCTGCCTTTTGTCCCTCCCTCTCTGTTTTCCCTGGGCAGGCGGGCCCTCTCTCACATCTCCCAGTGGTCACATCCAGGCCAAAGACCTTCAGGGCTTCAGCCCTGGTCTTTCTCCTGAGTCCCAGCCCTCCTTGCCAGCTCCCTGCCGGACGATCCCATCTAGATGTTCCCGCGCCCCCACCCCAGCCGCCTCAGTGTTCTCCATGCTGTCAAGGGCGCTGCTGTTCTCTAGATCTGCGGTCCCCAACCCCCAGACTGCAGACTGGTACCAGTCCATGGCCTGTTAGGAACCGGGCCGCGCAGCAGGAGGTGAGCGGCAGGTGAGCCAGCGCAACTTTCTCTGTATTTACAGGCGCTCCCCATCGCTGGCATCACCGCATAAGCTCCACCTCCTGTCACACCAGCGTCAGCATTAGATTCTCATAGGAACACAACCCTGCTGTAAACTGCACGTGCGAGGGATGTAGGTTCCTTATGAGGATCTAAGGCTTGATGGTCTGAGGGGGAGCTGAGGCAGTGATGCCAGCGCTGGGGAGCGGCTGCAAAGACAGATCATCAGTAGCAGAGAGGTTTGCTTCTGATTTTAAAAGGAATACGTGCTTATGGGCATAAATTGGTAAAATAGGAAAAAAATTAAAATGAATATAAACATCACTTATCATATAATTCAGCGATAACTATTAAAATTTTAGTGTATTCTAGTTTGCTTCCATGTTTAGGCATATTTTAAAAATATACACATAAAATTGGGATCCTACAGGATAGTATTAAAACCTATTTTCTTTTGTTGTGGGCATTTACTTTCTTACTAAATATTTTTCAAAACTTCATTTAATGGCTACTTTTTATTCTGTCTTTTGACTAGAGCCTGATTTATTTAGTCATTCGCTGTTGTTTCCAACTTTTCGTTATTCCGATGATACCCATGCACAGGGAACGTCGTTGCTTGCTCAGAGTCTCACCCGCGGGAAGTGATGGTGCAGGATTTGACGACTGTGCCTCACCCGCCCCTGTCCTCAGAGCATCTGAGGAGGTTGGGCAAAAAGAAAAGACTAGAAGGAAATGTTGGGGAGTAAGTCAGGAGGCCCCCCCTCCGTGTCTTCTTCCGTAGGCCCTCTTCCCTCGTCCCACTGGTGGGGAGAGCCCTGGGGCCCTGCGTGGCGGCTCCTGGAGGCCTCTGTGCCGGGGGAGGCGCGTTCCCTGAAGGGGCCTGTGGCGTGGAGACCACACAAGGGGCGGCTTGAAGAACTTTCCTTCTAGAAGATAAGAGAGCAGGAGGCCCACAGGCTGTCCGGTTTTTATTTGGGAGGAGACTGAGTCAGTGTCCTGGGACTGGGCCCTGCCCAGGCCTGCTGCCCTGGGGAACCCTCTCCAGCCACGCTGGTGCTAACAGCCCGGCAGCCCCCGCGTGCCCCGGTGTGGAGGTTTGTGCTGTGAGTACCCGAGACGGTGTTTCACTCCCCTTGGTAAGTCTGGGTTCTAGCAACTGTGAGCTTGGCCTCTATCCAGTGCAGGACTCAGCTTATAGGCCCTTCGGGAAGTTCGAGGAAGGAACTGACTCTAGAATTTTTTTAGTCCTAACTTCTCCATGTTTCAATTTCCTCAATCCCTTAAAATGCAAAGGGCCAACGTTCCTGTTGTAGGGACAGAGACAAAGGAGGCTGCTGGGAGAGTGTAGAGTGTGTCCTGCCTGGGCACTTTGGGAAGAAGCGTCCTGACAGCAGCGCTCCAGGCAGAGGACAGATGCAGCCCCGGGTTTAAACCCTGGGCTTTAAGGCCCAAGGGGAGAATGTCCCTTGGGATCTGTCCCATCTCAAGAAATAACCCTGGGAGCCAAGCTACTAGAGCCCAACACCTCCCAGGCAGGGGCAGGGCAGGGATGCAGAGATGCCAGGAGTGACGTTGGGCAGCCAGACCGGAGCCGGAGAGCCTGGGCTTGCAGCCTGTCCACCCTCCCGCCTGTCCCTCCCTGGTCGCAGGCGGTGGAGGCCGAAGGGCACACAGCTACCCCTGTAGTGGGGGGATCACAAATCAGTTATCTGACACCTAGCCTCTGACAGTACCCACTGTCCTCCTGGTGCCCTTTGGCTTCTCAAGGACACGTCCATTGCCCAGTACCCACCTCATCCCTAGAGCCAAAGCAGCTGCTCTTTCTTCCTCCTGGTGGTGCCCGCCCCTCTCCCCTCCCAATCCAAACTCCCAAAGAGCTGCTTTTCTCCACCCTGTGTAAGCCTCTTTGTGTGATTAAAGTAATTCCCACTGAAGGAATTCGTTCTTTTCTGAATGACCCTTAGGCTTAATCGTCCCAAGGCACATTTGCATTTCAAGTAGAGCGCTGGCTCTTAGAAACAGAATTCTTCTTTAATTGGTGGAATGAAGGGGCACTTATTTTTTTTGAAGGGGTTGGGAGGACTTTCCCAGGCGCTTGCCTGTTCTTAAAATCCCCTCCCTGACAGCCTCCTCTCCCCACCTGCCGTGCGGTGAGGGGGAGCGGGGATGCTGACCAGCAGTGGTTCTTGTTCCTTTACTAACGGGAGCTCTTTATGGCAGGACCTGGAGCCGTCCACTTTTCATTTTGCCAGAGTTTGTGTTATCATTGATTTCCTAACCCCATCGCCTCACGGCTCCAAAAGACAAAGAAGGAAGTCAACTCAATCTTCTCAGTGGAATAAATTTAGCTTTATAAAAATGTACCACGTGGTCCTTAGCTTTTTTATTTTGCCACAGATTGGTGAAAACCTCACAGGGGGCTGGCATTTGAGAACGACAAACTGGCTGGCCTGTAGGGCCCCGCCCAACTGTAAAGTGCTGCTGTTTTCATATACCGGGTCATACGGCATCAAAGATGCATTTTCAAGTGTTAATAATTAATGGTAATGTTAATTTATCATAGTTTCACATAACATCCTATAATGGAAGTGGCCCCAGGAGACGGGCTGGTAGAAGGAGATTGAGGAGCAGAGAATAACGGAAGTTGGGAGCGGATGAGGGGGCCGGCAGGGAGAGCTGCTGCCCCTTAAAGCTGTGTCCATCTTATAGCCCTGGCCCCAAAGTGTGCATAGCAGTGGAGTGTGCGGGGCGGCACCCGACTTTCTGTACACTCCCACCCGAGAAGCCTCAGAATGCCCCTGTGGCCTGGCTTCACCCTTGCGTGTGCGATTGTGCCTGACTCCCGAGCAGAAGACACAAAGCGAAAATGGTAGACGTCTTGGCATGTGGGGCAGGGAAGCAATGAGAGATGCCAGCTCCAGGGGAAGACGAGGCCCTGGCACTTCAAGGGGGGACCTTTCTGTTTCCAGCCTGGGTTTGTTGTCACAAGCTGCGCTGGCCCAGCCCTTGTTCCCAGGTCTCCTCGGCCTGACCGGGAGGCTTTACTCACGGGTTTTTCCCATTCCCGTTCCAGGTGTGTGTGGCTGCTGCGGCGCGCTACGCCCCAGGTACAAAAGGCTGGTTGACAACATCTTCCCCGAGGATCCTGAGGTGGGTCACGTCTCTGGCAGGCATCGCGGCTCTCCCCGTGGTGGCGGGGGGAAGGCAGGCCTCTCAGCACCCCCAGCCACTGGGCCTTTCCAGACAAACTGAGACCTCGGCCACAGCCCTGGGCAGGGACGTGAGGGATGAGGAGGACATGTGGATCTCTCTGAAGTCAGGATCTCCGGGAGGCAGCGGAAGTTCGTGTGGGCCTGCTCTTGGCCATTACTGTCCAGCCGAGACATCTTTCTCACGCATGCCTCTCTGGGCGATGGTTCCTTGAGCTGCCAGCTCTCTGGGTGGTGACATTTCTCTGCTGTTTAGTGTGAGCACTCTCCTGTCTTGGTTTTGCTCAGGAGCCTGTGTCTCTCTTGGCTCCTGCCAGTGTCTGCCAGTGTCTGGGGAGCAGGGACCGTGGGAGGCCTGGCTCCTTGGCTTCCAAGCTGCCACTCTACCGTCAGGCCGCTTTACAGGTTGTGGGCTGAGAAACATCAGGACCTGATGTAACTTGACTTGCTCTCTGGGAATCAACGGCCTCTTCTCGATGGGCAGGGAGAGGATCTTGTTTCCAGCATCCTCTGGAGAATTCCCTAATTGCTGCAGAGCTGCCTTCTTCCTGTGCACGTCTTGGTGCCGGATATCCAGCACGTTTTAATTCTGAGTCGCTTTTAATGAAGCCCTGTCATTCATTCATACACCCTCACACATGTACACTCATATGTATGTATACATTCATGTGTGTATATGCATACATATGTGCACACACATATCCACACACATACACATGTAGATATACATTTATATCATTTACTATTCTTATGTATAACTAGCACACTTCGGGCTAGATTGTGAGTTTCTAGAGGGCAGGAACTATGTTTTAATCACCTGTGTGCCCCTGAAACCCACATGTTGTCTGGCATGTGCATAATGGGCACTCTGTAAATGCTGATTAAATTGAATTATTATTTCCCTCTAGACTTGAACTCGCCTAGCCCTGGTATGGCCGCCGTGAGTGTAAACTGTCTTCTCTTGTAGGATGGCCTGGTGAAGACCAACATGGAGAAGCTGACCTTCTATGCCCTCTCAGCTCCAGAAAAACTAGATCGTATTGGCGCCTACCTCTCCGAGAGGCTCATCCGGGATGTGGGTCGTCATCGATACGGGTAAGTAGTCTGCGAAGGAGGGAGAGAGATTTTCAGAAACTGTATTATGTTGTTGGGCTAAACATAGGGTCCTTTTAAGAAAATGACAGTAGAATGGATTATGGGACAGACTGAGAAACTGGTGACTGGGATTGAGGAGTGTGTCCCGTGTGCTTTTGCAAAGGCAGGGTAAAATCTGATGCCACTGCCAAGGTTTGGGAAGAAGGAAATGCTGACTTCCTAGGAGCACCTCTTTTAGCACCACCCACCCGTTGTGTTTCTGTACAGAAGCCGTCACCCGCAGGGGCTGGGGCTTTAAAAGACGAGTGTTGCCCAGAATGCGCTGCTGTCCTCCTCAAACCCGCCCTGCCTCATTCCCCGTACTGCCCTAAAAAGTGAGGAGGAGCCAGCCATGTTCTAGCGAGAAGGCAAGGTTGGGGCAATTTGTCCATTAAAAATACACCGAAGTGAAATATTTATCAAGCTCCTGAGAGGGAAGGACTTTCTATGTTTAGAAGAGAGAAGAAATCTTAAAGAAAATGACTGATCAATAGATTTAAGTGTTTAAAAATTTAAGTATTTTGACGTCGAGAAAGAAACACTCAAAATTTTAAAAGACAAACAATGAAAAAGTACTTTCAAAAAATAAGACAAAGGATTCTAACTTGGATATTCGTAGCTCATAACAAATAGTGAGGGTTAGTGGGGGAAATCGAGACCTGCAAGATTTGAGGCCAGGGCCATAGGTAAGCAACTTACAGAAGAGGAGATAGAACTCGTTGCAAACACGGTGATAGTCAAAGACTTGGAATTGAACGTGTGTATTGAAATACTAAGATACCATCTTATCAAATTAATAAAAAAGTAAGTATAGTTTCTGGTATTAACCAAGAGATGATAAAATGAGAGGCATTTTCATACTTTTCTAGAAAGAGTGCAAATGGGTTAAAACTTCCTAGAAAGTAATTTTGAAATATGTGTCAAGACCTTCAAAAACACCTATGCCCTGTGACTCAGTAATTCCATTTCTTTTTGTCTATCCCAAAGAATCATTCTTAAATAAAATCTACCTTTGCACACAGAGATGTTCATTATGGTGTTTTTTATAGTCATGAAAAAGATGGAAAAAAACTTGCACATCCAGCTAGCGGAGAATAGTTCAGTAAATTACAGTGTATATAATGTGATAAAATGCTATCTAGTCAATAAAAATGGTATTTATAAAGATGTTTTCCATACGATATGGAAAATGCCCTAAGTAAATGAAAAATAAAATGCATAATTATGTACACAGTATTTACAGTCAAGTTAAAGAATAAACAACAAAAAATCTGAATGAGTAGAAAATATAGTAACTACAAATATACGAATATATTCAGAGTATTCGTTTTATGAGCAGTGTGACTGAGGTTTTTTTGTTTTGTTTTCTTCTGCTTTTTTGTGTATTTCCTAAATATTCTCTCTCGAGCACGTGTTACTTCCACAGTAAAAAAAGAACAAGTGAGCCACAGGGCACGTTGCGTTTGTGCCCTACCATCACACCATGACTGGGAGAGACTGAACGTCAGGAGACCACTAAGATGGCCCTGGTGGCATTGCTAATGGGGCTGAGGGCTGGGTAGATTCAGGGCAGCTGTTCCTAAGTCCAGTTGGTTCTATTCCCCACAGAGTCTTTTAGATCCTTCCTCTGTTTTCCTCTGCTCCTGCCTTCCTCCCGTTCACACTCTTAATTCTTTTAGTCCCGATTATGGCAGTAGCCTTGGAAACTGTCTTCCTGATCCCATCTCGCCTGTGCTGGTCCTTCCAGGTTAATAACTTCTAGACATGCTCTTCACACACAGAACCCCACTATTCCTTCCTGGCTCCTTTAGAATAAAATCCAAGCTCCTCAGCTTGACTTTTAGGGTCTTCCACAAGCTGCCCCTAACCCAGCCACCACTCCTGCCATGTCTGCAGTGGACCCGCTCCAGATGGACTGGCCGACCCAGCCCACCCCTGGCTCTCTGGGCTTCCTGCCTCTGGGCCTTCGTGGCAGTCTCTCACCTTGACCTCCCTTGATGGGGAGGTCACTGCCCATCAGCCCCTCTGCCCTCCAAGACCCTTTCCTCCTGGTGGGGAAGGCAGAGTGAGCCTTGAACTAGAGCGAGTAGGTTTGCATGCTGCGGACAGGGTGGAGAGGTCTAGAATGCACAGGTCCCACCAGTTAATCTCAAATCAAGCTGCCCCTGGTGTAAAAGCAGGACCCAAACCAATATGTTCCTATGATCATTTTATATAATAAAATTGGGTTACACGCTCGATAAGAAAAGCATGAATATACTGCACATGCAGATTATATAAAAGGCCTTGACATATTGTAAAATATATGCAAGCAAGTGAAAATGATTTTATCCTAGCTTGAACCTAAAACTAATCTGCTGGCTCTAACGTTAAACATTTAATACTAATTTTCCCTGCCCTCTCTGCGGTGATCGTTCTCTCCTGTAGCCAGCAGAGCCACTTAGAATCATTCTGCTGCCCTTAGAATTGCAATTCAAAATTAGTAGCATTCTGTTAAAAATAGCCATTGCAGCATCTAAGTATTTAAAACCTAAAGGCCTCACTGAGGATTTTATTCATAAACATTTGGAGAGGAAAAATCTGTTAGATTTGATCTCTTGTTCTCTCTTCTTGCCCTCCCTGCCTTTCCCTACCCAGTGCCACATATGTCATCATTATCTCCTCGTCATGGACGGCAGCTTTGGCAGAGGAAAATATTCGCACACAGACAGTGGGAGGGACTCTGTCTCCCTGCTGTGACACAGGGGTGTTTTGACCATATAGACATGAACTTTGGATGTTGGACCCGGTGAAAGAGCCACCCTCCTCCCCACCACTGCCTCCCTGCATTGTCACCTCCTTCCTGTTGCGTGTGGACTCTGGTTCTCCGATGTTTAGTGTGGGGTGGGGAGTGGCCAAATATGGGCAGAGAGTATAAGATGTGAATTTCAAGGTGTTGTTCCTTGGCATGGACTCTGATGGGCAGTGTATGCAGAGCAGCAACAAGTGAGCGGTCCTTATATTTTTCTCCTTCCTCTTTGTACATTTCCTTTCCAGTTCAGCCCGAGTGCTAGCACACCCCTAGAAACTGGAGACAGTGAGACTAGGGTCAGTTGACAATGACCACTGAGTGTTGACAGCTGCAGAATGCTGTATTATGCACTGTCAGGGTCCCCAGTGCCTGGAGCTCTCACCCAGCCCAGGGCCAAGCCCTGGAGGACGGAGATGCCCATGCCAAAGAGAATTGGGCTACTCTCACCTGAGGTCCCTGGCCCCAGAGCTGACGCAGTGGGGCTCCTAAGAGATACACATTCCCCAGAAGGACCCTGAACCCGATGGGAGGACAGGCTGACCTTCGGGTACAGATACTGCAGACTCCTACTAGATGACGAGGGTCATCCTTCCCTCTCTTCCTACGCCTGGGCTCCTGGACAGGTTCTGTCTAGGAGGGTGCTGACCAAATACGTCCAAACTACCCAGAATAAGAGGTTCTTTGTCAAGGCCGCTGCTCTTTGAGTGACTTCTGTGCAATGACTAGCTCTACTAAAGCTACCATCCTGTCCCTACTGATCCTGATCCCTGACCCTGGATCTGCCTGTCCCTTCCAACTAAGTCTGGTTCCCATACGTCACATTCCGCACCTCCTTTCGTGGAAGCTCAGCATGTCCCCTGGTTTCCAGGGCTGCTCCTGACTGAGCACAAGGCGTTCAAGCAGATCCAGCCGCCTATCCTGGGACTTGGTACAAGGTACTTCTTGCCTCCCTCCTGAGCACTAGGACTGCTGTGTCTTTTCCTCAGTTGTAGCTCCCCTCTGCCTTGGTCCCTGACCCTGAGTTCCTCCTGCTGTAGCTGCCAAAACCGCAGTCCCTCCCAGATCCCTTGGGTTCTCCCCTCCTCACCTGCTGGGAAGCCCCACTGTCACCTCTGGGACCCTTGTTGTCAGCTGCTGCTGTGGTCTATAACCGCTCTTGCCCTCACCAGTGGGCCCTGCTCCTTCCTACCCGATCCTGCTCCAAGTACCCAGTTAGGCCAGTTCAGAGTCCCAGACCCTTCCGGGACACCAGCCCCAGATCAGATCTCTGCTGATAGGAACCTTCTAACCCTAACCCTGTTGAGTGGACATCACCCTGGGAATCCCTTGCTCTATTCGTTTTGAGAGGATAGGCCTAACAGATAGGATGTACTCGACAGGGAGCACAAACACAGCATTGAACTAGGGGTTCCCGAGGTCCCACTGACTTCTAATTTTCTAAGATTTTTTGGAAAGTTCAAGTTCATAATTGCAAACACTGCATCTTTAGTACTGGGCTCAGCGGTGGGGAACAAAGGATAATGGTGTATTCACAGAACTAGGCCTTACACATCTTTACTGTTCACTTTCACTTCTACCATAATGTTCACCTTCCACCAACATGGAAACTTTCCACTTCCCACTCCTGGTAAGTAGCCAATTTTTTTCTCCTTAGCAAAGGATGGTTTTTCCATATCAGGAATTTCTGGAATTTTTTGCAGGAAAAGGAAAAGCAGTAATCTCAGCTGTGGGGTTTAGGAGGCCTTGTAGTTTCTTCTCTTGCCTAGCCCCAGCCCACTCCTTCCGTTATGTCGCTTAAACTTTGTAATAATGGTGAAATGTCACAGACCCCTCCATGCAGAAGGATACCAGGGTGATTCATAAGAGAAGAGAATCCCACGCGGCCTGCTCGCATTTCCTACCCACCATGTCTGGCTGCCTGAACATGTCCGGGTCTCTCTGCAGGGCAAGTTTGTCCCTTTTGGAAGGGCTCCAGCCCAGTCTGCTTCCCCAACCCTATAGGATTCAGTCTCTGTCTCATGGCCCGCATAGTGGACTTGAAACATGCCAGGACTGGGTCTGCCAGGCACGGTAGGACTCCTGGACTGCGATTGTGCCGACTCTGAAGGGCAAGGCTGCGGAGCCAGGAGCGGCCGCCCCCACCCCAGAGGGAGGAGCGGTGGGAGGGGCTTCCGCTCACCACAGGAGCTCCAAGCCCAAGGCTGCCTTTGTATTTGGAAGCTGCTCTGTAGATAGAGCATGACATGATCCGTTTGTGACCGTGTCCAGAGACAACTATTTAATAATATTTAATCATATTTTAGTTAACTTAATACTATTAAATAATAATTTAATAATGGTTGATGCAACTTATCTAGAAGGAAAAATGCAGAGTAGAGAGGCTATTTTTTTATTATGATTGCTTGGTATAGAAGTTAGCTCAAGGGTACCTAAGAAAAGGTATCTGATGTCTTTAGGGAAAAAAAAGAACATTTAGAAGAAGGCGTGACTTCTGTTACTTTGTGTGTGTTTGGATTTGCAAAGCTGGGTCATGTCTGAAGCAGTTTGGCTCGTGACCGAGGCAGTTCAACCACGCACTATCTGAAACTGGGCTCGTGTCTCAAGAAGTATTGTGGAGCCTCATGTTGTGGCCTCGCGATGGCTCCAGAGATTGTCCTATAGTTCTTCTTCCTGAGCTTTCTGTTTACCCAAACTTTATTTAAAAAAAAAAAAAGAGAGAGAGAGCGAGACAAAGACTAGCTAATCAAGAACTGTTAATATCTTTCCAACATTCAGTGATGGGTATGATTTAGATCAAGACATAAAGAAGAACAAGCTTTTAGCTGATCCCTTGTTACATTTACAGCATATGAACCTGGCCTTGGAGCTTCAGGCAACTTTAACATTTTAAAAGCCTGTGGTGACAGCTTTACTACGGTCTTGTAAGAGAGGCCTTTTGCTTTTGACTTAGCCCTAACCTGATTATTTGGCACCCCAGCTAGGTTTTGGAGTTCTCTCTGCTTACTTTGTCTCCCCTGTCATTTCTTCGTGTCAGGAAGTACTTTTCTATTCCACACAATTTGACTTTACAAGTGGAAGGATCACCATCCTGTAATGGGCACGTAAGTCCGGGAAGTCTTGCAATAATCTCACCTCTAGCATGATAGAAAACGTTTCCAACTCCTCCTTCTCTTTCCTGTGAGATCAGTCACTTGATTTGCTGTGAATTTCTCAGGATTCACCTTTATTTGTACCACAAGTTTCTAAAGCTCCCCTAACCCTGAATACCAGGTGCCTGTGCTATTCATGGTGCAGAGACTCAAAAGTCAGTGGCTCCAGCAACACGGAAGTGAAGTGTTTTCCCTGTCTCTCACATCAGTCTGCTGCGGGCTGGTGGGCTCTGCGCCATGAGGTCATTCAGGAAATTCAGCACACGGCTTTCCTCTCTGGGTCTCTGGTTGTTGCCACTTCCCAGCTGGCAGGAGGAGGGAAAGAGAGGACAGGGAGGGCAATTCTGTCTTACAAGCAAGAGATGCTGATGTTGTTCACGCCACTTCCCCTCCCTTTCATGGCATTGTTTTATAACAGTCATGCGGCCTCACCTGGCAGCAAGAGAGACAGGGAAATGTAGTCTCTCCTGAGCAGCCGCAGGCACAGGTAAAATTCTAAATTACTAGGGAAAGGCGGGGAGCAGATTGTAGGGGAGACATCTAGCATTCTACCCCAGAAAGCTGCCTCCTTAAAGAAAACTGTAAAGATTTTAACCAAAATAATTTCTGACACATTTGCTGCAGCTTCCTCATTACAAGTAAAAAAACAAAAAAAACCTACCTCTTTTCTATGACTGTCTACCTTGTTTTCTTTAGAGTGCGAATGCTTCATGACGTAGACCTTACTGGTTATGTTACTATCACGGAGCAAGTGTTGAGTTTGAGCTTAGAGGTACATTTCTAATTCCCATTAGGAATTTGATTCTTGGCATTTTTCTTGGGACTTAAGGAAAGCACTGAGGAAGACAACAACCAGGATAATTAGCGATTGTCCTGTGAAGATTGGTTTGGGAGGGATTGGGTATATTTTGCATGGAGAAGACAAGAGCAAGAATCATGCATGAGATTGTTACTTTCAAGTGTTTGAAGGGCTGGCAGGCAGGAGACGACGTGGCCCTCTTTTTGCTGCCCCTAAAAGTGGATTTGTGAATACAGGATAGAAGTTATTATGCTTCAGATTGAAACGAAAAAAGTTTTTAGTTAGTTGTCAAAATCTAATCAACTGACTTAGCTAGTAAACTATTCACTGTTGGATGTTGTGTATTCATAGTTACTGAAGGTATTCACTCAGGTTTTAGACTCGAAAGGAATTGTTTAAGTAGTTTAGGGACTTAGCGTTCACACAGAGCACCTTCTTCATAAGGAGAGAATCAAGTTTATTCTGTGTCTGTCTTGTCTGTCTTGTTCCCTAGGTAGGGTACGTCATCCAAGCATGGCAATACCGTCAGCCATATTGTTTGCATAGTACTTCATCACAGAACTTCTGAGGTTTTCAAATACAGAATTTGCGAATTTTCTATTCCTTAATCTTTGCAGTTAGCTGGTCCTCAGGCCCATCTCAGATTCCTCATAAAGTTCTTGACTTCCTCCCACTGGAATTATTTCTCTCCGTCTTTGGAAACCTCACAGGACATCAGGCATGAATTTCTTGTAGCTTTTCTTTTCCCTTTAAAGGAAATACCTGTGTATTTATCTCATCCACCAAGCTCTCGGCTCCTTAAGTTGAAGGACAGCCTTCATCCTTGCACCCCCTGCACTGACTAGGACAGAGCCTTCCCAGCAGGTGCCCAACAAACGCATCTTGACTTGGGCATTGAGTAATTCTCTGATCTCATGGGGTCTAGATTCAGAATTTGCTTTTCTGTGCTTCAATCCTTCCTGCTTATATTTACTCATGAAATGGTATAACTCATCTGTCCTCCTGTTCTTCATCTGTAAAATGAGGGGTTGGATGAGTTGGCCTCTAGGCTCCCTTCCAGCTCTGATTCATTCTGCTTCTGTGTTCTGGGCACTCGTTGGAATGCCTGCCCCAACATTGGCAGCCGATGGAGGAGCCTATTCCCTGGCTGCTGCCCAGGAGGGCACCACGCCACCCAGCTTGCCCCCGTCAGGCCATGGGGGTGGAAGGGGCACGAGGCCCAGTGAAGGCTGTGCCGCTGCTTCCCTAGGTATGTGTGCATCGCCATGGAGGCCCTGGACCAGCTGCTCATGGCCTGCCACTGCCAGAGCATCAACCTCTTCGTGGAGAGTTTCCTCAAGATGGTGGCCAAGCTGCTGGAGTCGGAGAAGCCCAACCTACAGATCCTCGGCACCAACTCGGTAAGGAATGGCCCAGGCACTCTGGGTCTCCCCACCAGGATCCTGGGGGTTGGGGCATGGGAAACCTCTGGGTCAGTGTTTGTTCTGTTCCATTCCTGTGTGGTTTCTGACCACAAGTACAACACACTGTGGGTTTTAGTGTCCCCCTTTGGGTGCCCCTTTGGGTGAACAAAGGAGCGTTTCATTTTTTAATTTAAATAAGTAGCATATAAGTTATATATTATGATTTATAGAAATACATAATAAAATGAAATTTGCCATTTTAGAGCACATGATTTAAAAACCTAGTGGTTTTAGTATATTCACAAGGTCGTGCAACAGGCAACACTGTCTAATGTTTGGATAGATCATCTTTAGACTGACGATCTTCAGACTTGTCTGATGATCTTCAAACTTTTTTTACCAATCGATTTTTCCCTGAAATAAAGTGGGGATTCAACAGATAAAAAAAAAATAGATTAAAACAGAGGCATTCCTTTGAGAGCAGGGGTGCCCAGGGCCTTCACAACTCAGCGCTCCGTGGGGCATACTTTGAAAGCTGGTCCGGGTTATGCCTCTTTCAAAGGTAGAGTAAACTGATGTCCACAGGACAAAGGTACCAGATCAGTGGAGAGACCGCGGGGGAGCAGGAAACAGGGCTTCTGGCGCAGCGCTGCCCTTCCCTCGCTGTGCAGCCCTGAGCAGGTTACCTTTTACGGGCCTCCACCTTTTCGTCCATACCATGAGCAGATTGAACTTGGTCTCTGTAAGGCCTCCAAGCTCTCTAATGCTGGTCCAGCACAAATACCTGCAATCGTGAGAGGTTATGATTTTGTGCAGAAGAGCTATCAGATATGTCAAAAACTTGCAGCTCGACGCGTGTATCTATACATACTGGAATGTCCTGTTTGCTTTCTTTAATTCCTTGCCTTCTCTCCCATTCCCTCCCCTTCAAGACATACTTTAAGCTCCAGGTCTTCAAACAGCTTAGATGCAACTATTAATATTTTACAGGTCTTAGGTGAAGGCTTTATCTATCTGCACATATCGCAAAGGAAGAGTTTAAGGTTTGCCCCTTGGCATCGACAACATGAATTTTTATGGCACAGATCACAGCTCCTTTCCTGTTCTACATAAGTTGGTTTAATCAGAAGAGCATCTTTCAACTTCCCTTCCAGGGACCAAGAGGAACAACCTATTCCTTTCTCCCTCCTCTCCCTGGGAGCCAGCTGCCTTTGACAAATTACACACTGGGGAGCTGGGGGGGAAGCCCGCTGTCATGTTGCCCTGGCAACAGCTTCAGATACTGTTTTAGTTGTCCTGTTTAAGATACCCACAGTCTAGAAGAGAACATCTGAATGGAAAATAAACCAGTCATCGTGCGTCTGTGGGGGCCACAGAAGCAGGTGGCTGCCGGCTTTAGCTTTCCGCACAGCAAATCCTAGCCCGGGGTAGGAGTTTCGTTAGCTACAGCCTTGAACATTCAGTGTCCTGCAAATTCCCCGTCAGGGTGACTCATTGCATCAGCCACAGAGCAAGTTGGCTGACGACGGCTGTGCCACAGACAGCGAAGACTAGATAAGGACAGGCTGCCGTAAGTGAGTTAAGTCAAACCTTTGCGGTAGATTCAGAGCCCAGCTCAGGTGGCAGCCTTTCCTATGTGCTAGCGTTGCCCTCATCCAGATGCTCTTCTCAGCTCCCTAAGCCCCAGACCTTCCCGAGCCTTCCCGAGAGCGTGTTCTTTTGCTCCTGGTCGTTTCAGACCTTCCAGTGTGCTAGAGCTTGACGTCACCTTAGAGTCTAGCCTGGGAGTTCTGAGCTGGTCTTCACAGGGATTCGGGGCTTTTGTAGGGTCAAAGGGGGCCTGGGGACGAGGAACAGAAGGCTCTGGGCCTTTTACTCCTGCCTCGTCCCGCAGCCAGCTCCTTGGTACTATCTGTGTGGAAGTTGGCAGCATTTTATTTGGATAAAAGGTTTTGTTGCCAGGAAATCAAAAGAAAGAGAGGGAAGGAGGGAAAGAGAGAAAGAGAAAACCACTGAGCTCGCCTAACCCCTCATGTTGCTGGAGTTTTCTGCCTGGAGATAGAGGCCCCGGGAAGTCAGGAAACGTGTCTGTGCTTGCACAGCCCGAGCGCTGGCTTCACACGGTGATTCACGCAGGCCCTGTGCTTCCGTCCGCCCTGGAATCTGACAGTCGGCAAGGTCGGAGGCCCCTCACCAGGCCCCACCCACTGTGGGGTCCTATCCCTGCATCCCAGACGTGTCACCCGGCCTCTGTGCAGACGCCTCCCTGCAAGCAGGCTCGGTCTGCCGCATGGCGGCCGCAGCCTCATGGGTGAGAGGGTGAGAAAGAGCCTCAGCCCGAGCCGACTCTGCCTCCCTGGTGCTTTCTCCTCAGACCTGGTTTTGCTGTCTGAATCGGCTCAGAACAAATCTCTCCTCTGCAGAGTGTCTCTTCAAAATCCCTACCCGCTTCAAGGTCCCCACAGCCGAAACAATCATACAGTGTCCTGGAGAGCTTTGGAAACTCACAGACTCCCACGTCTCAACCAGACCCACTGATCAGCACCTCAGGACCGGGGACCTGGGAGTCTATGTTTTATTTTCCTATGCGATGCTGTCAGCCAGGTTTGGGAACCACTGACCCACTCCAGTGTTTTTTCTGTTTTTTGTTTTTTTAAAGACAGGGTCTCACTCTGTCGCCTAGGCTGGAGTGAGGTGGCACAATCATAGCTCACTGCACCCTTGAACTCCTGGGCTGAAATGATTCTCCCACCTCAGCCCCATGAAGCTAGCACTACAGGCATGTACCACCACACCCAGCTAATTTTTTAATTTTTTTTTTTTTAGAGATGAGGTCTTGCTACATTGGCCAGGCTGGTCTTAAACTCCTGGCCTCAAGCGATCCTCATGCTTCAGCTCCCAAAGCAGTGGGACTACAAGCATCAGCCCCATGCCCAGCACCCACTCCAGTCTTAAACCTGTGCAGGACTGTTTCCTTCTTTCCTCCTTCCTTTGTCGCTGGTGGATATTCATCCAGCTTGTGCTTGATCACCCTAAGGATGAAGTTGTGCTGAGACTTGTCACAAAATCCAAATTTGCTAACACCACTCCTGTACATTACATGCAGTAAAGTATAATTTTAAAAATTGAAGTGATGTTTTCAAGCCCTTGATGAGAATACCTAAGAGCTGGATGATGAAGAAGGGCTGGAAAATCCAGGAGGAGGTGGAAGGCAGGGCCAGCTAAGCTCACTTACTGCTCAGGATTCGTTTCTGCACACCTGCCTCATTGCATGGGGGGTCCAGGTATGTGTCTTGGGGACAGTGTAAATGACCGTGTATCCTGACATTTTAAGGGCATACACTAATGATAAACTGAAAATATTCAATTTGATAATTCCAAGATCCTTCACATAAATGATGTAACATACTAGTCTAGTGTATACAAATAGTAAAGTAGTATGAAGATTTGTGGATTTCAAGTTTGTACTTCCACCCTACCTCACACCATAATCAAAAATCGACTCAAAATAGACCAAAGGCCTACATCTAAGAGCTAAAACTGTAAAACTCTTAGAAGAAACTATAGGGTTAAATCTTTACGATCTTGGACTTGGCAGTGGATTCTTACATGACATCAAAGAAAAAGCAACTAAAGAAAAAACATAGATAAATTAAAAACTCTGTGCATCAAACGACATGATCATGAAAGTAAAAAGATGGGAGAAAATATTTATAAATCCTATATCTGATAAGGGTCCAGTAACCAGCATATATAAAAAGTTCTTATAACTCAACAACAAAAAGACAACCCAGCTAAAATATGGGCAAAGGACTTGAATAGACAGGTCTCTTAAAAAGATGTACACATGGCCAAGACGTACATGAAAAGGTGGTTAACATCACTAATCATTAAGGAAATATAAATCAAATCACAATGAGGTCCCACTTTACAGCCACTAGGATGGCTGTTATAATAAAAACACAAACTCTCACGTACGGAAGATGACAAGTGTTAACAAGTATGTGTAGAAACCAGGACTCACATACATTGCTGGTGGAAATGTAAAATGGTGCAGCTCCTATGGAAAACAGTTTGGCGGTTCCTCAGACAGTTAGATATATGACCTAGCAATTCCTCCTAGGTGTATACCCAAAATAATTGAAAACAGGGGACTCAACAAATACTAACACACACATGTTCATAGCACTATTCCCAATAGGCAAAAGGTGGAAACGGCGCAAAAGATCACATGTTCTGTGATTCTATTTGTGCGGAATATTCAGAATAGGCAAATCTATAGAGAGAGAAAATAGATTAATATTTGCCAGGGGCCAGGGAAGAGGAGAATGGAGAGTGACTCTTTATGGGTATAGGGTTTCCTTTTGGGGTGATGAAAATGTTTTGGTTGCAAAACATTGTGAATGTATTAAATGCCACTGAATTGGGTTCTTCAAAATGGTTAATGTTATGCTATGTGAATTTTACCTCAAATTGACCCAAAGTCAATGGCACCTAGGCACTTGTGTGTTTACTGTGCCACAACCTTAAATCAAGCACACGCTGAGGCTGGTGCAAAGGTGAGTCACTTAGCTGGTCTAGGGAAGGGCAGCTTCCCTACAGCGTGTTAGAGGGAGAAGGGACCCTGGAGATGTCCCTTCTTGTAAGACAGGCTGCGCAGCCCAGTCCTTCCCTGTCTTATTCCTCTGACTCCCCCCGGCCCAGGGCTCTTCCTCTCTCTCCGTGGTCCAGCTCTCACCGAGGCGTCCTTCCTTTGCCAGCCTCCCGGACCCAGCGGGACCTCACTGTCCACCTACCCTGCCCTCCCTGGTCCTGTGCAGCCACCCGCCTTCTCTACCCGAACGTCCCACCTCAGAAAACCACACCACCTGTGGGTTGGGGCCTCCACAAATACGTGCCTTACAATTTTACTGGGGCTTTCAGGCCAGCTCCTTCGTCCATTCTTTGGCCACGTCCCTCCTGCATCCTCAAGACGGCTGTTACAAACCTTCCATTTTCTCGAGTCCCTTCCCAAATCTGCTTCTTCAGCCTCAGACATGGCTTGGCCCTCTTCTCCCACTGAGGACATGGGGGCTGCCCAGGGGCTCCCTCCACTTCCTGTGTCTCTCTCGCCCTTCTCCACAGGGGGCCCAGCCCCCAGGAACCCCCACATCCATTTTCCCCTCCCCCCATCTCCACCCTGTCCTTGCTCTGGTTCCTTCCCTTAATGTACGTTCAGGTCTCCTTCAGTGTAGAAATAAATAAAACAAATAAACAAGAAAAAAACCAAAATTCCATTCTCCTGCATAACCACAAAGTACCTTTAGCTTGCCCGACAAAATCAACAGCCATTCCCCAAGATTATTTTAATATGTAGCCCAAATTCATTTGTCTTTATGGCTGTCCTCTTTCAAATCAGGACCCAGTAAACATTGGGCATCTGCTCTGTTTTCTATGTCCTCACCTCTTCCCTGGCTTCCCTGCCTCTCCCTGCCCCTCCTTCTTTGGTGACATTGACTTGCTGAAGAGAGCAAGTCAGTTGCTGTGTAGGATGCCCCACATTCTGGATGTGTCTGATTGTGTCCTATGGTGTCATTTATCTTTCTCTCCTGTCTCTTGTATTTCCTGCAAACTGGAATTAGATCTGAAGGTTTGATTGGATGCAGGTAACTACTTTTGGCCACAGTACTTCATGGGGGTGCTGGGACCTGCAGTGAGTGCATCACCAGGCACGATGTCTGGTGTCCCACTTTTATGGGTGCTAAGCGTGGTCCTGGGTTAGGGGGCGCCAGCCAGCCCTCTGCCATGCTTTTGTCTTTGCAGTTGGAAATCTGTGGAAACCATGCAAGTAACCCACTCCCCGCCCACCTTTTCTTTATCTTGCGGTGGCATTTCTCCCTGTGACTGCACCCTTCGTACCCCCTTGATATCCATGGGCCTGTTGTCCCAACTCCTCCCACCCGGCTTGCCCTGCTCAGTTTTTGTCATCGGCTGAATAATGCCTCCCAACCCCCAGGAAGTCTGTGTCCTAACCCTGGACCCTGTGATGCTACCTTATGTGACAAAAGGTGACTTTGCTGATGTGATCAAGTTAAAAATCTTGAGCTGGGGGAGGTTATCCTGGATAATGCAGGTGGCCCTGATGCAATCCCAGGGTCGCTAAATGAGGGACACCGGGGATCAGAGGCAGAAGGTGACACGATAGCAGAAGCGAGGGACAGAGAGAAGGATTAAAGGATGCTCTGCCGCCTCTGGCGGTGGAGGATGGGGGCATGAGCCCAGGGATGTCAGTGGCTCCTGGAAGCTGGAAAAGACGAGGAAACAGATGCTCCCCTGGAGCCTCCGGAAGGAATGCAGCCCTGCGGACCCATTTTAGACTTCCGAGCTCCAGAACTGTGAGATAATAAATTTGTGTTGTTCTAAACCACTAAATTGTGGTGATCTGTTACAGCAGCCACAGGAAACTAAGTCAGTTTCTTTTAATGATTCTCTTCCTGATGCCCCTGAAATGTCTGTGGTCTCCACGGCCCTCTGCTCTTCCCTCTCCCAGCCATGTGCTCCCCCTGGACAATTTCATCAACTCTGTGGTTTTAACTGTCACCTGTAGACTAGAAATGCTCCCGTCTCCATCAGCAGTGCAGAAGTCGGCGCTGCTGGAGACCAGCGGGCCGGAGGTGGGTTCTATGAAGTCCGGCGAGGGCAGAACAGCAAGGCTGGTGAAATGGCTCAGGTGTGGCGCTCTGTACCAGCTGAGGGCAGGATCGCAGAGCAGAGGCTGCTGGCACTTCCTGAGTGCAGGCCTTGGGGGCCAGAAGAGATGGCTTCTCAAGGACAGCAAGGACTAGTTTTCCCAGGAATCCTTAAAAACATAGCTAGTTTTGCAAAGGGTTTCAAAGGAGAGATGGCGTAATATGTGTGGATGGGAGCGTGCCGTAGATCTGGAGAATTACTATGCCTTGGCTGGCGTTCAGGAGGTTTGCAGGACATGATCAGGTGACCGTGGAACTGTGCCTCTGGCTCGAGTGACAACTGCTCCAGGGAGTGGCTGTAAACAAGAGGAGCTGGAGAAACGGGCAGGCAGTGTTATAGTCAAAGCTGAGTGGTTTGGAGGATTTGCTTTCCAGCCAGGATGTGGTGGTCACATTTCTCCGTGTGCAGGTAAATGCAGCAAAAAGGCCCAAAGTCCTTGAGTTGGGGTTCTCCCTGTGCCCGCTATTTTTAACTGTCGTTCTGTTGTTGACAGCAGGAGGTGCTTTGGCTCCTAGTGCCCGTCTGCAGAAGAGGGAAAGCCTGTCTTCTGCTGGAGAAGCTTGGCTGGTGTAAAGGCCAGCCAGCTCCGCGTCCCTCCTCCAGACCAGGGCAGAGCTCTTTGGCAGTGTCGGTCTTTGGAGCTTGTTTTCTCTTTATTGACCCTTGTAACCCTCAGTTTTCACACAGCTGTGGCTCCTGCCTGCCTCTGTAGGAAGGTGGGTGATCTGCTCCAGCAAACTCGGCACCCTTTGTTGTGTATAAAGAGTCGACACTTTGATCTTGAAAGGGTGGCCCTAGCAGTGCCCCTGGCCTTTGAAATGTCACATGTTCAGAATCTTCAATTTGTTGCTATGGAGACCTTCCTCATCGTGGCTATATCTTAAAAAATAAAACAAAAATCCCAACTTTATTTTTTCATGATCTTGTGCATTAGGCAACTAGCATTTCGATAAAAGCCACTTATGATGTATGAATTATTAGCAATGGTAGGGGTGAGGCAGACAGGAAGTTCCTGCTGTGTTGTGCATTTAAAAAATAGCCATCTGAGTGTGGTGGCTTGCACCTATAATCCCAGCTACTCGAAATACCGAGGTGGGAGGATTGCTTGAGCCCAGGAGTTCACTGGGTAAATGAGCCCAGCGAAAACTCATGGCGTGTTGACGGCAAGCCAAAAATGCACTGGGGAAAAGAAAGGAGGAGGTGGCTGCTAAGCGTGATAGGCAGGGCAGGTGGAATTCTGCTCATACTAAGCCTATAAGGCAGGTGCTTGTATTATCCCCATTTTACAGATCGGGCAGCTGAGACACAGGGAGCTTAAGTAACTTGGCCCAAGTCACCCTACTAACAAGTGAGAAGGTGGGATTCAAATATGCAGTCTAGCTCCAAACCCCTTCTCGTGATCATGACACTATACTGCCTCTCATAAGAGGGATAAAGGCCTCACTCCCAGTAAAGCCCAAGAGTCCCAATCCCATCTCAGCCAGGTTTGGGCACAGTTCCCGGGTGGACTTCCCCAGTGGGTGTGGTCTGTAACCAGGGCCCCATGAAGCACCCATCCGAGCCTCTGAGTCACCATCACCAGAACCCCAAGTTTGGCCCCCTCATGCCAACCCCTGGAAGATTTGGGAGCGGCATGGGGTGGGCTCTCTAGCAGCTGGCCCCGCAGGGACACCGCAGGCCACTGCTCCCTGACAGGTCATCTAGCTGGGGTGCTGTGTCTGTGTGTTTGTACTCGCAGACTCAGGGAAGGGGCGCTCCTCCTATCAAGCTATCAAACCCAGCCATAAAAAAGGAATGAAATCCTGTCATTTGCTGCAGCGTAGATGGAACTCGAGGCTATTATCTTAAGTGAAATAAGCCAGGCACAAAAAGACAAGTATCACGTGTTCTCACATGTGTGTGGAAGCTAGAAAATGTAAACACATGCAGGTAGAGAGTGGAAGTAGAGATAACAGACTGGGGAGGGTGAGTGGGGAGGTGGGCACGGCGCTAAGGAGAAATGGGATAAAGGATGGGAACACACAGCAAGACAGAGGAATAATTTCGGTGTTCGATAGCAGAGTAGCATCACTGTACTTAACGAAATATATTGTACTTAGGTGATGGACGACGACCTAAACACCCCGTCTCAATCGCTATGCAGTACATACTTACAACAAAATTTCTCATGCATCCCAGACATTTGCACCACCAACAACAAAAAAAGGATGCTCATAGATCCTAGTACCAAAAAGGGGCTTATTTTATTACATAGCCCTGTTGCCACCCATAACGTTATAAATGGGGCACTCACCCTCTGCATGGGAGGTCCAGGGCTGGCATTAAGTGCAGTCTCACTCGACCCCAGGACAGAGCAAGAGTCCTGGCAGAACGAGGGAATGAATGGGCAGCAGCCCGAGCCTCACAGCTGCAGCCTCCCAGACAGTCCTGGGCTCCAGAGGGGAGATAGCGTCTACCAGAGATGGAGCCACACTAGGTCATCCATCCAACCCTTCGTCCAGTCCCGAACCACGCCAGTTCTCCCCTTCCAAGGAGGTGGCCATCTATCTACCCAGCCTTGGCTGACCTCCGTTACCAAGGACAAGCTTTCCTAGGTTTTCCCAAGGCCCTGCTAAAGCTTTCTTTCCCCCAGCCCGGCCTCAGAACATTTCCATAGCTACTGGGCCAGCTTTCCCTGGGGCAGAGGACAAAGGGTCTGTAGATGCCCTGCCCCAGACTCTCCAGTGGGGAGGGACTTAAAGATGCGGATACCTAAGCCCTACCCCCAGAGAGTCTGTTCAGTAGGCCCAGGGTGGCTCAGAAATCTGCGTTTTTAACAAGCTCCCCAGGTAGTCCTGATGCATGTTAAAGGTAACGAGCAAAGAGCAGGGGACCCACTGTCAGAATTCCCAAATCTGAGTCCCAGCTCCGCCTGTCACAAACTGAGGGACTCAAATAATTCACTTGCTCCCTTAAAGCCTCAGTTTCCTCATCTCTACAATGGGAGCAATACATGTCCTGCTAAACTCACTCGTTTGCTGAAAATTATATGAGATTATGGATGTTGTGATGGGCTGAAAAATAGTGTCCCAAAAGATGTCTACACCCTAATCCCTGGAACCTGTGACTATTCCCTCGTATGGAAACAGGGTCTCTGTAGGTGTGATTAAATTAAGGATCTTGAGATTGGGGGATTATTCTGGATTAGCCTGGTGGTCCCAAATGCAATCACAAGCATTTTATAAGAGCCATGCAGAGAGAGATTTGAGAGACAGGAGATGTCGTGAAGACCAAGGCAGAGATAACACAGTCACAGACAACTAACGCAGAAGCGTAAGTAGCAAGTGCCATAGAAACATTTGATGTTGTCATTACTTAGAATACAGGTGTTAACTGGGCCGGTGTGGCCATTCCTGACGAAAACTCCTGTGTCTGTGAATAGCCTCTTCAAGAACTCATGCCTTTTGGTGCCTTTTAGATATTTTGAAGACTTCCAACAGAACAAGGCAGGGAAGAAACTTTCCTACGACCATATATGACATTTGTTTTTCCGATCCAGTGGGACGGATGGGAAGGCGCGTGCGTGGAGTGTGGGCGTGTTAAGAGTAGAATGCTGGTTTTAAGTGCTGTTTACAAGGTATTTATATGTCCCCAGCGAACATGGCTGTTCAGCGAGCGTGCAGTGCTGAATCCTGGAGGGGCCATAGAAAGTTTAAGCTTCTTAGAATCAGACCCTCACTAATAATATGCCTCGATCCACTCAGTTCCTCATATTCCCAGAGCTCAGGGAGCTTTTCTGAATCTTCTCTACTTCAGTCACGTGCCTAGGAGGTGACATGTACGGTTTAAAGAAAAGAAAACCAGTGTTCAGCCCCTCCTTCCTAGTCCTGCGCGGTGGCTGCCGGAGCTCCCCTCCTCGGCCCTCCTCCCTCCCTGGGGCCGTGCTCTGGCCCACCCCGGTGCACCAGGGACCCCCAGTCCCCGAATGGTGCTTCAGGTGCTTGGCTGTCATCTTCCAGCTCTCACCGCCTTCCACCCCTACCCCTACTCCTGAGCCTGGAACTCGTTTCCTTCTCTCCACACACCCACAGTGTCACACTTGAGGGGTGTTGCCTGCCACGGTCCATGCTGCCCATCTGGGCTCCTGGCTGGGCCCATGTTGGCACCATGAAAAGGACAAGGGTCAAACCGCATCCGAGCCCAGCCCAGAGAGCATGGAGCTGACCATAAATGACCTCTGTCACCACTGCTGCTGTGGCGCTGCTTCCTGAGCACGCCTTGGTCACTCTGCGTACATCCCCTGATTTAATCCCGGTGAGCACTTGTGACACAGGTCCTAGTGTCCCCGTTTTACAGAATATTCACTCCCAAATGTATGTGTGCCTTTTAGATACAGCTTGCAAAGAACGATCTCCCTGTCTGCTTTGTATGTTGAGGTTGTATCGGTCGGCAGAAAATAACCGTGTTTTTCATGGAAGAACAAAACACTACAATAATTAATGATGTTTGTGGAAGCGGCTAATTTTCATCCAGAAAAAGTTACTAACAACTTTTAAGTAGTTAAATAGGAACATAGATTGACAATTAATACTGAATAGTATGAGAATACACTAACTAGATACTTTTAAGAAGAATAGTATATCTTTTTTGAACCAGCAATTGTTTATAAAAAATACAAGGAATAATAATAGAGAATATATTTTACTGTAAATCTAATCTTTTTAGGGTTGTTTGGGGTGCTAAATATATAGCATTAAATAAAATAACCTATAAGAATTGTATTGAATTGTTAGTAATTTAACCCCATTTAGCCTGTGATTCTTGCTTCTTTGCAGGACTCGGTTGAAATTAAGTCCTTATTTAGAATTTCAAATGTGCAGCACAGTGATGCAGAAGGAATCTAGCAGCTGAGAATGCTGATCAAGACTTACTGAACTGAAATGGCAAACTTAAAAAATTTACTCAAATTTTTAACAATAAAATGTAATTATATCCTTAAATCAAATTTCAAATTTGTTCTTGGGTCCCAGAATTCATTCTAGGTGGTGCCGCAATGTTTGACGCTGGCTTTCACTCAGGGTCAATATTATTCCTGGCAGCCTTTCGGCCCACATGTTTCCACAGCTCTGGATGGAGGGGTGAAAGCAGACCCTTACCTGAGCCCCTTCGTGTTCCCATCTCTTCCGTTCTCTGCTCCCCCGAGCAGGGAAGGTCCGAGAAGGGCCACAGTTTCCAGTCTCATGTCATAGACAGGGAGGTAAGCAGGGTTGGGAACTCAGATCACCGAGCGTGCTCTGGGAGGCAGACCAGAGCCCGTGCGGGATGCGTGGTTCCCGTGGCTTTGCCACAGCTGGGGTTGGGGGCACTCAGAAATGAGGAGCACAGCGGTCACCTCTCACATGTTTCTCCTCCCTCCCTGACAGTTTGTGAAGTTTGCCAACATCGAGGAGGACACCCCGTCCTATCATCGGAGCTATGACTTCTTTGTGTCCCGATTCAGTGAAATGTGTCACTCAAGCCACGATGACTTGGAAATCAAGACTAAGTGAGTAGGGGACCGCAAGCGTGGCCTGCTCAGCTTTTGGCAGAAGCACTGGTGTGTTTTGTGGCATTTACGTCTGCTCTCACGTTGCTGGTGGGGGGAGGCACACCGGGCTGGACATGGGTGGGCGGGCAACTCTGGGCTCCCCACATGTGGCTTCTAAAGGAAAAACCACTTGGGCCCGAGAACAGGGCTAAATGTAAGATAACGGGCTTTGAGCTCAACTTGAGAGCAAGTGACAGAACACACACATGCACACACACCCCCTCCGTACACTCTTTTATTCAGAGTTACATGCATCGATACTCCAGAAACACCATTATCCATCAAAATCTACATCCACAGATAAGGAGCCAAAGTCCTTGCTCTGCTTGATCCTGGCTGCCTTCCTCACTTCATTCCCTCTCCCTACCACTCACTCATTCCCCACCGCCACGGCCACAGCCATGGCCACAGCCACAGCCACACAGGCCTCTTTGCTTTTCCTCAAGCACACCAGGGCGTTCTTGCCCCAGGGCCTTTGCACAGCCTGTGCCTGTTCCTGGAATGCTTCCTCCATGGATCCGCATAGCTCACTGCTCCACCTCTGTCAAGCCTTTGCTCAATGTCCCCTTGTCAGTGAAGTGGCCCCTGCACACGCCCACACCCCACTCCCATCTTCCTTACCCTGCTCTGGTTGTTTCCTATGGTACTCATCCCTTTCGAACATGTTTCACCATTTACTGACTGTGTTCTTATTCGTTGCCTGCCTCTTCCCACTGCAACATGAGCTCTACCAGGGCGGGAGTCATCGTTTTGTTCACTGATGCACC
>RJWJ010021933.1:0-27360 GCA_004363605.1 Indri indri | reverse complement strand
AAATGCATATATAGAAAAAAAAGAAATATGAGAAATGAACACAGGCTTTGGAGCAGTATGTATATCATCAAATGGTATTTTAGAACTGAAAGGAAATTGACATATCCTCATTTTCTGGGTGAGGAAAATGAGGCTCAGAAAACTTAAATGACTTGTTCAAGGTAGTATTACCATCAACAACAGTTTTTTGAATATCTGCTCTCTGAAAAGTTAGGCCGCAGGTATAGAAACAGTTATTAATATAAGTCATCGAGAACTCAGTAATTAGTTGTGAACACTGAATATTTGCAGAACGAGATAAATAGTGATACAAAGTCATAAGTACTAAGTACCAAATGAGGAGTACATTTAACCTAGAGTTACACAGAAGTTTAGAGGGACTAGGTAGGGAAAAGTTTTACCCTTAAGGTATTCTAGACCTTCAAGAAGAGAGAAGACTAGATAAGTATAGAGGCATTCAAGGTAGGAGAACAGTGAGCTGAGCCCACCTTATTTTGGGGCAGAACAAGTAGTTTGCAGCACAGTATCACCTACGAGGGCAATGAGATCAATAAAGTTGGAGAGTTAGATAAATTAGAGAGAGCCTTACATCTCAGGCAAAGGGTTTGGTTTATATACTTAGAGCGAAAAATCCCCAAGCAGGGAAGTGTATGTGTAAATTAGTATTTTAGGAAAACGAATTCAACCTTGTGTAAAATGGAGGAAGAGAGACCAGTTAGAGGACTGTTCTAATAGTCTAGGGAAAGGAGTTTCTACAAGGGTGATGGTAATGAAGAAAGGGGGAGAGATTCGAAGAGAAATAACTAGAATTTGATAACTTATTGTTGTGAAATAAGAATGATGCACACGTTTTCAATCTGGTTTATAGCAATAAAGGAGCTAGGTTTGGTTGGTTTCTGATACATCTCTCCAAAGGGGTTGCTTGGTGGAAAACTTTGTAAAGCACTGAGTCTGGCCCATCATTCTCTGTTAAAATTCAGAGAGTTTTCAGTGACTGGTTTATGTTTGCATACCTAGTAAGTATTGTAATAGAACTTACTATGGAGCCCATTCTTTCGATTGTTGTTCAGTGGTCTTTCTACTATTTTGTATCGCTTAAGAGGAGGTGGATTAAGCAGTTAAAAACAGAGCAGATGCCTGGGAAATGAAATGGGAAGTTGAAGACCACATTATGATGAGGTTTAACCACAAGCTGTTTCACTTCTGCATAGGTTTTCATTATATTTAGACACTAAATTGTATGCTTACTTATCAGGCTTATAATGCAACAGGGACTCTTAAAACTATCTTCTTCTGAGATTCAAGTCTTCATATTCAAGGGGAAAGATTTCTTCAGATTTTGGGTTTAAATGCACATTCTCTCTGCCTCTCAGTTTTGAAGATGAAATACTTCCCCCCAACCGCTCCAAGTACGTAGGCTGCTTGGGTTACAAGCTGTGTGTGAAGTAGCCTCAAAGACACATTAGTCTTTTTGGAATAAAGGGATGAAGAAGTTTTGGACCCAAATATTTCAGGCTTACTTACCCTGTCAGCGATTAGGAACGATTTACTTATACAAATCTTATTACCTAAAAAGGAGAGTAAATACTGTGAATCAGTTGGGTATTTTTACTTACAGGAGATTTTTAAAGGGTTGAATAGCCTTCTGAAAATCTTTTGTATTTGGCTTTTAAATATGTAGTCAGGGCTGGGTGCGGTGGCTCATGCCTGTAATCCTAGCACTCTGGGAGGCTGAGGCAGAGGATCGCTTGAGCTCAGGTGTTCGAGACCAGCCTGAGCATGAGTGAGACACCATCTCTACTAAAAATAGAAAAATTATCTGGGCAAGGTGGTACGCGCCTGTAGTCCCAACTACTTGGGAGGCTGAGGCAGGAGGCTTGAGCCCAGGAGTTTGAGGTTGCTGTGAGCTAGGCTGACACCAGGGCACTCTAGCCCACAACAGAGAGAGAATCTGTCTAAAAAAAAAAAAAAAAAGAAAAGAAAAGAAAAGAAAAGAAAAGAAAAGAAAAAAAATGTACTTAGGTATATTTAAGATGCAACTCATTCTTATCCCATTTCTTCCTTCCTTCCTACCTTCCTTCCTTCCTTCTCTCCTCTCCTTTCCTTTCCTTTTGTTCCTCCTTTCTTCCTTTCGTTTTCCTTTTCCCTTTTCTTTTCTTTTTTTTCTTTCTTCTTTCCTTTTTTTTTTTTTTTGCCATACTTTTATCTATGCGGTAACAGATATCTGAGGATTCAAAACACTTATTTAGTTATTTTTTTTTTGAGACAGGGTTTTGCTCTGTCCCCTGGGCTAGGGTGCAGTGGCACACTCATAGCTCACTGGAACTTCTCACTCCTGGGCTCAGGCGATTCTCCTGCCTCAGCCTCCTAAGTAGCTGGGACTATAGGCGAGTGCCCCTACCCCTGGCCGATTTTTTCTATTTTTTTGTAGAGAGGCTGGTCTCAAACTCCTGGCCTCAAGTAATCCTCCTGCCTCAGCCTCTCGAAGTGCTCGGATTACAGGCGTGAGCCACTGTGCCTGGCCCAAAATACCATTTTTTGAATCAACTAACATTTATTATGTACCTACTGTAAGGGCTGGCATTGTTATTTAATTTTATCTGCCAAGACTAAATGTTCTTGGATGTTATGACTAGGTCCCTAGTAGAAAGTGACTTCTAATGCTTGGCTTCTGCCACCTTTATCTCATCTTATTCCTTGCCATGGCTCTTCTGTCATAACTTCTGACCTGGCTGGGAAATAAAGGTAAGACAACTTGACTAATTAATAGTGAGACCCTACCCTGAGTTATGCTAAACACTTTATGTATCACTTTAATACTCATAACAATTCCATAAAATAGATAATTCTTATACCCAGTTATAGATTAATTAATCCAAAATATTTATTACTATGGTTTAGGTACTGTTTAAGGTGCTGAGGATATCGTAGTGAATGTCAGATGAAGTCCCTGTTAAGGCACAGAGAAGTGAAATAACATACCCAAGGTCACAAATCAAGAAAGCAACAGAGTTAGGATTTAGATACATGTCTGACAGATTCCAAAAGGAACATCTTACCATTATTATGTTATGCTGCTATTTATTGCATGTTCTCTGTGAATACATACATAAATCAAGTCATAAAAGTAGTTGTAACTCCCAGTATCTTTTTGTTAAAAAGGTTCTTAATGAATCCATGAAAGAAATCTGTCTTGGCGCTGACAAGCATACCTACCCAATAATGCTGTTCCTCTCTTCCCCCTCCCTCATCCCTCCCATTTGTACCTGGGTATAAACTGGACAGTGTGACCTGCTTTGGCATTTGGATGTGTTTGTGTTTTGAGGACTAGGAGAGTTTTGTTTGTGTCCTTGGCTTCTTGAAAGTTCCTTGCCACACTTGTGAGTTCTTTCTTGTAGCATAATGGTCAGTAATGTGTTGTTAACATTGTAATACGGTTATGCCAGTTGGAATGTTTTATCTTTTCTCCCCATTTTTTTCTGATGATTATGTGAGTAGAGACTCTTGGGTCAAACTTGCCTTCTGCAGTTCCTTCAGATAGAAAAAGTTTTCTGTATTCAGAGGAATAGAAAGGAGTTTTGAGATTGGGAAGAATATCAAAATTCAATGTCTTTTGCCCCGCTGAAATTCAGTTTTGTTAGCATTCTAGGTTTATTCTTTAGCGTGTGCTATCCAAGACAAGTACTTGTTTGAGATTATGACTATTATCACCATTTGCCATACCTGGGATGAGTGGTATTGATTCTGGGGTTAGCAGCTTAAAAACAAGCACAAGGATTTCTTTTGTGCATTACCTAATAGAAATCATTAAAAAATGCTTAAGACTGTGAGGGTGAGGAGCTGAGTTCAGTAGGAATGGAGGTCTAAGGATTAATTAGGTGGGATCAAGATTGCAAGTATTATAGCTATTTGGAATTGGGGATCCAGGAGTATCTGGACGTGGCTCATAAGGTTAATGAGATGATTTATGTGGATGTGTCTAATCCATAAGTAATATGTGATACTTGATAGGTTCACAGTAAATGTTAGTTAAATCTTGAAAAGGCACTTGACTGCTGAAGTTGTCAGTTTGTCTTCCTAGGGCAGCTTCTTCATTGTTAAGTATTCCTTCTTTAGAAAAATATTTATTAAGCATTCAACTGTGGGTAAGGCATTTAGAAAAGTGATTGGAGTAACAAAGATTTATAGTATCAGATTCTTGCTGAGACTAGGATTTTAACATTTACAAATGGAATCAATTAGGCCTAGGATTTAAGGGCATAGTTTAAGGGGAAATTTGTGATTTTTGCTTTGCTGGAGTCAGTCCTATGCTTTTTTGATAGAAGTAACTTCTTGACCCTTTGGTAGAATCAAAATGCTTTCTTTTCAATTCCAGTTAAATTTGGCTTCATTTTTGATGTTTGAGGTAGTTGCCTGTGATATTTCCTTTTATCCTCGCTCCGTTTTTTTTTTTTCAGTGAATGAGGTAATATATTTGAAAGAATTTCATGAAGTGCAAAACTAGCAGTTGTTACTATCACCACTACCACTACCCATAATAATATTAAAAATAATAATTCTTAGAAGGGTTGCTTTGTTGAATTAATTTCAAGGAGAAAGACTCAGAGGGCAAAGTGATGTTTGCCAGATGACTTATGTACTAATTTATACCTTTTGTATTTTTTGTGGAACGGGGAAGGAAAAGCAGAGACGTGTCACTCTGAATATTTGGCATGGTGCTATGCCATTGTGAAGGGTTGCCTACTTTGACCCACTCTGTATGGGACAAGAAAGCTTAACAGGATTTATAATATGTTTGACCTTAGAAGCTTATAGTACATTCTACTGGAAGCATCTATCTACATAAAAAGCAACTCATCCCAGGTTTTTGGCAAGATCAATCATATCCTTATAATATGGATCTTATACAGTAGCTGTTAAAAAAAAAATGTGTCAGTCCAAATCAGTTTCTGCTTGGCTTCCCAAATTAGTAAGAGTAAGGAAAGAGTGCCTTTGACCAAAATACTTGGTTAGGTAATATCATCAAAAGCCCTTACAGTCAACCTCTGATGACTGGCATTCTTGGAGAGAAACACATAATTTTAATAATCCAAAAGAGCAAGTTGTTTAGTAAATTTGTTTAGTAAAGTAAAAGACCTCTCACTTTTTAAAATTTCCTCTTCATCTTTTTGTATCTCTGCTCTGGTACCCAGTAAATCTTTGTTGAATAAAGGAAGTTAGCTGATACCTATCTTGGAGTTTTCTCTGTAAACAGCCAATTGGATGAACTTCTAGAAAGCAGGGATGATGACTTACTGGCCGATGCATCCTCTTCCCTTAGCAGTCTGCATTAAGCAGGTTCTTTAGTAGGTGCTTGTGGAATGATTGAGTCAAGAAGTTAAGGTTTTCAGCAGGGAGAATTGCAGTAACCCGAGCATTACTGTACTGATGGTGGCCCTTCCTAAGGGGAAGAAGAAACATTATTTATATATTTTATCCTGAAAAATAAACTTGAATAAACATGAATGTGGGAAAAGTTATTGCTTTGGTGCTTTCTGGCTTTATACTTTTGGACAAGGAGAAGTAATACAGTATGTTTAAAGTTGATGCTTTATTTCTCTCTTGGTTTTATTTTATGTTTTATCCTGTTTAAAATTTAGCTATAGCGGTGATTTCTGAATAGTGTATGAGAAGTATATTATAGCTTGAAACTATCAACAGAAAAGAAGAAGAAAAATTATCCCTATATCACATATAATTTTGCCTTACCCTCTTGCCATAAAACTTCAGACCTTAGGGCTATAACATTAGAAGGATACTTCTAAATTGAGTTTACATCTTTAGTGGTAATGAGCAAAACAAAAATGATGTTTGATTTCAGGCAGTTTTGATAAGTCCACAAAGTGGATCACCTAGAGAATTGAGAGCTATCGGTATATGTGAAGTCAAGTAAAGATTGCTGGAATGGGAGTCAACAGATTTATGGTCTATACCCAGTTTTACTACTAGTTAGTTCAGTGACTTTGGACAAGTCACTTACTCCCACTTACCTTGTTCTCTGTGTTGTCATCTGTAACTTGAAGGTGTGGAATGAAATGATCTCTGATGGCCTAGTTCTAAAAGTCTGTAATTCTAAAGTGCCAAACAGGGAAAATAGTCTGACTTTCCGTACCTCAACATCAGGTTTGTTTCACTTGAGACTCAAAGTGTTAATTATATAAATAATAGAAGTGTATGGACTATATTCCCAAGTAGACTAGAATTGCCAAATTGTATTATATGCTCATAACTAATTTTGTGTGCCTAAATATAAGAGAGTTGGTTGCTTCTAAAAGAAAAATTATTATTACAAAAGGCATAAGAGACCCAAATAGTGCTCGTGTTACCATGGGATGAAGTTTCTGTTTATTTATTCCAACTTGGAAGTGTGTGTGTTTGTGGGTTTGGTGAGGGTTTACAGAGGATAGTAGTGGCTCAGAAACAGTGTGGTGAACATGGATAATATTTTAAAAAGCAAAGTATTAGGAGTTCTTTAGCTTGTGGAATTTGCATGGCTAGACTGATCTGATTTTGCTATAAATCTCTGGAAAACTGATATGAACCCTGCATTCAGAGTCAAAATACATGTCCAACCTCCTTGACGTCTGGGTATCATTTAAGCTTTGTAAACTTTGTGTGTGTGTGTGTGTGTGTGTGTGTGTGTGTGTTAACCCCTCAGAAAAGATGGGATTAAAAGCCTCAAAAGGTGTTTAATTTAAAAAAATTTTATTATGAGGCTATATTTGTGAAAGTGCTTTAAAAATAAAAATTACAACAAAAAAGAAGCTATTAGTGAACAGACCACTGTACAAATATAAGTTATATTTATTCATATCAACCTTGATTATACATATTGATGGGACAAATTTGAAACCAGTAAATATTTGAAACTAGTAAATAATTCACAAGCCCATTTTAGGTATAGGTAGCTCTTAATTATCAACACACATGGACTAGCATGAATAGTTTAGAACCACAAATATTTTCTAGGCATCTACTATGTGCTAAGCAATGTGTTAGGCCTGTTTAGAATTTTTCAAAGTGTGAAAGAAAAATGCAAACCTCAAGGATCTTAATTCTATCTTGAATGTACTCTTGTCCTCTAGCCTGGTGAGCTTTTACACATCCTTAAAGACTCAGCTAAAAGTTTGAGAAGCTTCCCTAACCCATCTGGGTAAACCGATTGCTCCTTATATCTCTTCCTACCCCAGTGGACACTAATAACATGTTTACATTTCTCCCACCAGACTGAAGTGCCTGTGGCTTCTATTCTTCATTTGTATCCCCAGGCCCCAGGGAAGTGGCTGGTAAATGTTGGACTAACTTGGTAAATTTTAAATGAATGACTGATAATCACATTGGAGAGTTAAGCTGTGAGTATTGGGAAGGCCAAGGAATATTATAAGGCAGTATATTATAACAGCAAGTGCTGGGTGCATGTTTTGAATACTGGGCCTATAGAAGTTCAAACAAGATTTAGGTATGGCCAAGAAAGATGGTACTATGAAACTTAGAGATGGAGAATTTAAAGAATAATAATAATAAAAAGTGTCTTTCTTTGAACTTAATTGTATAATTTTATAAAAGGCAAATTTGTTTTCTTTTTTAAAAACTAGCTAGTAGTTGTATGCTGAGGGAAATTAATTTACCAGAAGAAATTTATGAAGTGGATTAATTTCTTGTGGATAACTAACAGCACATAGTGTAGTAATTTGAATGTTTTTCCTTCTGCTATTTCTCCCTTTAAATGGAAATTGCATAATTGACAGTAAAATGACTAATAGGAATCAAGAAGAGGAGAGATGGTTGTTAGCTGTGGAATGTTTGAGGATTGATTTGAGAGAAGTAATGTGTTTTGCTATTTGCCTAGCCTCTGTTGATTTTTGATTTGTAGGGTTTTTTTCCCCTCTTGTGTCAAAAATTCAGTAATCAGAATCTTTAAGGGCCCGAGTAGAACTTTTGTTTTTGCAGACTTTTCTTTTAAAAGTTGAATTTGTTGAGAACCTAAACCATGGACTATCCTTGTCCCTAGCTGAAAGGAAAAAGAAAATAATTCATTGTGTGTGGCAAATAGACATGCTGGTGTGGATCTGAAAAATAAATATTAAAATAATTTCTATTTCTAGTCAAGGTACTATTATTGGTGTGCCGTTATTATAATAATAGACTTTCTCTATGACTCTGCCCCTGTTTTTCCAATGGTCACTTCCATTGTGCAAGCCTTCCAAATAATTAAATTTCCCAAATAACTGTAATGCAAGAAGCCTTTATCAGTAACACTGAAGAAACAAATACCAGTTCACAAGTTCTCTGTGCCCTATTCCCTGATTTTTATGTTAGCATTTGGCTGTTAATGGGATTTGTCTCTTAGAGATTCATTTTGGTATGTGTAAACTTGATATAAAACTAGAAATTCTTGAAAAACAGTTAAATTTTGTTCTGACATACACATATACCAGTGGTAGTGATAAAGCCACAGGGCCAGTTCTTCAGACCTTAATGGTGTATAACAACCTATGGTAAACAAATTGTTTCGGAAGTGGTTAATTATATGATTGGTTTGAGATTTTTTTTCCTCCAAGTTTGACTTAGGGACAGAAAGTACACATTCCCAGAACATATACTTCATTGGAGATGGAAAACAACCCAGAAGTGTGTAGGGTGAGTAGAAGGATATGTAAACATTTTCTACCAATAATCCAAAAATAGACAACATATGTGAGATTAAGAGAATATTATAAAATCTTTGAACCTGGAATGAGTAGAGTAGTAGTAAGGGGTATAGGCAGGGAGGCAGGACTAGTAGATTAAGACATTAGAGTTTCAGTAACTATGTATGAAATTGCTGTTCCTGGAGGTCTGGGAATGAATGAGTCATTTAACTGTGCTTGTACATCTAGGAAAGGACAGACACTTTTCTTTTGCTATTATTTTTGAGGGACCATCTGATGGAAGGTACAACTAAGGGAGCCCTTTTAGGGCATTTTCTTGAAGGCTTAAGTTGAAAGGCACTGGAATGCGAATGATAGGCTGGGCACTGTGTGTATGTTAGGACTGTGCTTTGGAAATGGTTGTGGGACTGAAAGGCTTGTTTGGGAGGAAGAGAGGAAGCTTTTAAAGGAAAGATACAGGGATGGGGGCTGTGTTGTACACCAGTGGAGTGAGGCAGAGTGTATGAGGGGGAATTGGGCAGAAAAAAGGCAACTGACAATTTTTGAGGACTTACTGTGTGCCAGGCACTGATGCTCTAACGGCTTTATGCATCTTACATTATTTAATCCTAACAAGAGGGCTGAAATGCAGGTATTGCCCCATTTTATGCATGAAGAAACTGAGTCACAAAATGGTTATATTATTTACCCAAGTTTACACAACCCTTAAGTAGTAGATCTGGGATTTAAATCTAGATCTGTCTGAATCCAAAGCCAATTCTTTCTCTCGATGTGGAGTTGAGAGGAGTTGAAGCAGTGAGGGTGGACTTCGACATGGGTGGACTGCCCATGTTTTCTCAGTCTTCTGCCCTGGATGGATTAAGTGTGGTGTAGTGTAAGTGTATGATCTCTGGAGTCAGGTGGACTGGAGTGAAAATCCTGGTTCTACCACTTCTACCTGTGTAACCTTGAGCATATTATCTAAGTGTGGTATAGTGTAAGTGTATGATCTCTGGAGTCAGGTAGACTGGAATGAAAATCCTGGTTCTACCACTTTTACCTGTGTAACCTTGAGCATATTATCTGAGCTCTGTGAACTTTAGCATCTTCATTGGTAACATGGGGTTAATGATATAAACCTCTTAGAGTTGTTTGGAAGTTTAAATGAAATAATGTCTAAAGTTTTAACATACTACTTTCTTTTACTTTTCTTCCTTTCAGACCCATCTTATTATCTCTGGATTGTAAGATTTAGTGTTACATAGGTCCCTTTAGAGTGGAATTGGTCAAATTCTCTTTCTAAGAAGGTTACATTTTGTTTCTTTGACTTGAAGGGACGCATATTAACTAAAAACAATTCTGCCAAGACAGTCATTCATCTCTCCCTCCCACCTAATCAAGAATTGTTTGAAATTTCTAAGTGCCTCTGTCCCTCCTCTTCTTGTCTGGATTCCTTGGGACTGAAACATCATAGACATGGAGGAGTGAGCCTTTGGCCTTTGAAAATACTTGACAGTCTAGAATGCTGTGGTCTTCCAGTAACTTTTGGGAGGAGTTGTAGAGGACTCAAACACAGCTCTAATGTATCAGTGGAACCAGGAGAATGGGCATAGAGTGAGAATGTGGAAGTTTTGGGGGATGTTGCAGATGAGAGAATATAGAGTTAGTAATTTCTTGGGCATTTTAATGGAGCTCTATTGTCTACAACCAGTATTTTATTTGAGGTCATTTTCTCTGCTGTTAAGTATGTTGGACACTCAGAGCATGCAAACTGATTTTGCTATTAGTCTGAGCTAAGCAACGTTTAGGAAGAGAAATCTGTTGCAAATAAAATCACATAAATAAAATCAAAATCAATCAAATAAAATCTTAAACGTCTTTTTAAGATGAGCCACTGTTTTAGACTTTCCTGTGTACAACACTGATTGACTATCAACAGTACTCATGTGTGTGTGGGGGTGTGTGTGCGTGTGTACAAATATACTTCAGTTTATCTGAATTAAAATTGCATGCCTGCTAGGTGCTGGGATGCTAGGGTTATAAGATGAACCAGACAGGATTCCTGCCCTCAAATTGTTCCTGGTTTAGTGGGGAGACAAACATGTAAATAAACAAAAATACCACACAGTGTGATAAATATTATGATAGAAATGGAGTAGTACAAGGTACATTGGGGGCACCAAGGAAGAAGTGGGCAATTTAACTTGGGAAGCTAGAGAAGGTTTTGCAAATGAGGTAGTACTTAATTTACTCTTAAAGAAGAAGAAGAATTCACCTGCTAGACCAGGAGTTATTCCAAGCAGAGGGAAAAATATGTGCAAAGGAACTGAAATTTGAAGCACACTTGGGGAGCTACGAGTACAAGGAGGGGAACAATGGAGGTAGATAAAGCTGGAGAGTTAGGTAGAGCCAGGTCATGAAGGCCTTGTTTGTCATGTATAGGAATTTGGATCTTAAGCTTTGGTCATTGGAGATCCATTGAAGAATTTAGAGCAGTAGGATATAATACTATCGCATTTACATTTTAAATTGTTCAGTGGTCGCTTGTAGAGGCTGATTAGTTGGCTGGAGAGAGGTAGAGGGAGAAGTTAAGATGCTATTTCATGGGGTCCAGGTTATGAAAACCTGAGATAGAATAAAAGAGATGTAGCCTGTGGAAAGCACTGGATGGATCTGAGAGACCTTTAAGGTAAAATTAGTAAAACTTAGTAAAAGATTATTTGTGAGGATAAGGCTAGAGAGAAGTTCAGGGTGGCTCCCAAGATAGTGGCTTGGGTGATTGGGGTGATAATATTAAATAAAATACTATTTGCTAGAATAGGCAATACTGGAAGAGGAATAGTTTGAAAGGGTTGGGGACAGAGATGAGAGAATGAGCTCATGTTTTTGGTTTTGGTTTTTCTTTTTCTGGTTTTGTTTTGTTTTGTTTTGTTTTGTTTTTTGAGACAGAGTCTCGCTTTGTTGCCCGGGCTAGAGTGTGGTGATATCATCATAGCTCACGGTAACCTCTAATGCCTGGGCTCAAGCAATCCTACTGCTTCAGCCTCCTAAGTAGTTGGGACTACAGGTATACACCACCACACCTAATGGCTAATTTTTTAAATTATTTTTTGTAGAGATGAGGTGTCTTGCCCAGGCTGGTCTTGAACTCCTGACCTCAAGCAATCCTCTTGCCTCAGGCTCCCAAAGTGCCAGGCTTACAGGTACAAGCCACTGCTCCCAGTGAACTCATGTTTTTATGTGTTGAGTTTGAAGTGCCTGTAGGATTCCCAGGTGAGATGGAAAGAATTTGGGGCTGTATTTATATTTGGAGTTAGGAGCATTTGGGTGCTTAGGGCCATGAACGAAGTTTCTAATGGGGATGATATAAAATGAGAATATAGAAGGCCTAAGGTTAGAATTGTGGGTGCACTAGCTTTTGACGCAGGCATAGGAAGAAGAGTCCACAAAGGTGACCAAGACACAGGGCCAGAGAGACAGGAAGAGTCGTCAGTATCAAATGCTACAAAGAGATCAGCAGTAAGGATGATTGTGATGATCTTATCTATTATGTAAGTCAGTGTCATTCTCTTTCTGTAGCAGCCAATTTTAGTAGGTTGAAGACAAGGAATTTTGCAGGGAGGGGGAGAATAGCAACCAGCAGGTAGAGGCAGGGGAAGAAACCTAAAGGAACTTCTCTTGCTTTGTTTTGTAATTTATTTATATTTTTCTGTGAAGTAGGAGGGCAAGGTAATTTGCCAGGAGTAAGGGGAGGTGATGTGGATTGAGCAGGAGGCTCAAGGAGAACAGTAAATGTATGGGATAGTAGCTGAGGAGATTGGTTGAGGCACCAAAGTCAAGCAAAAGACAGCAGTGTTTCAGTAAAAGGAAGGAAGCTGAATACCAATTATTAGTTGTCATATTTCTCTGTAAGGTTGTGTGATCTTATCTTGCTCAATAGCCCCATTTAGTAGCAGAGAAGTTGAATGTGGGATCCGTCCAAGTTGGACAGATGAAATAGAAGGATAAAATAACTAGATTTTTACAGGAAAGTAAATTAAGTGATCAATCATTGGTTTCACTTTCAGTTAGGCAAAAGGGGACAAAGTGTAATCCATTTTTCTGTCTTCATTGCTATTATCCTAGTCTAGCTCACCACCATCTCTTTTGCAATAATTTTCTAACCAATTCTTTCCCTAAATCAGCTTGTGTTCTCTTCAAGCTATTCTTACTGTAACCAGGGTGATCTTTTAACAATTCATATCTGATCATGTCCTATCCATGCTTATAACCTTTCAGTGGCTTCTCATTACTTTTAGGATAAAATTTCAAATCTTTTAACAGGATCCACTAGGCCCTTTCTTTGTCCTCATTTTGTATCATTCTTACCTCTAAGTTACTTCCTGCCACAGAACTTTGATATATGTTTCCTTTGCTTGGAGAATTCTTCCTTTCCAAATTTGTCTCTCCAATTGCTACTTATTCTTCAATTCTTCTATGAATCATCATTTCCTTGGGGAAGCTTTTCCTGACTTCCTGTAGGAGATAACACTCCTTTCCTCGACATTTCTTTATTATAATTATTTGTGAAATTTTGTGGGCTTTTTCTTCCATACTGGAAGTTTTGTGAAGATAGGGTTTTTGTCTAGTTCACTATTGTGTTTTTAATCATGGGCATAATGCCTAACACATATAGGCACTCTATGAATTTTTGTTGCATTAATGAATAAAGTGGTTAAGGGATTGGATATCATAGTGAGGTGAGAAAGCAGGTTTAGAAGTAGAGAGAAAAAGCTGAGAGGAGATGAGGTTATGCCCAGAATAAGATGTTGGAGTTTAAGATTTAGAGGTAGAATGGTTTCAGGAAATGGTAGGGTCCAGGTCTGAGTTGTTGCAGTAGAGATGGAGGTCTTTGTGTTTGAAGAGATTATGAAACTCTAAGGCAGAAATGTTAGGTGAATTGTGCAGGTGGATGTTGAAATTGCTCAGAAGATGGTAGGATTTGAAGCGAGGAAAATATAGGGCAGGTATTTAAGTCTTTAATAAATATGAGAGAGAGGCACAGTGCTTTCTTATGGTGAAAGAATTAAATGGGTAAGAATCAGGACAGTTCCAGGAATCAATAATGCCCTAGTCCCTTAGGAAGCAGCAGATACAATAGAAAGAGCATGGGTTCAGACTATCTGGGTTCAGACTTTGGGCTACCCACCTGACTTTCAAGCCTTTTTAGTTCCTCTATAAATTAGGAATTATGAGACCTACTGCAGGAGTTTTGTCATTAGTGAATAAGGTAGTGTTTTTGAATGTGCTTAACTAATATTAACTTGTTAGTTTTTATTCTTGTTTGCTATCATCACTTCAGAAGGGTATGGAAGTGGAATTAGGGGTGAGAGGCAAAGATAGCAGCAGAAGTGAATTTTGCACAAGATACATAATATAATACTTCATCTATTTAGCATGTTCAATTTATAGGGTCAGCACAAACATTTACAAATGAGTACAGGTATAAGCAAGTACTGATAATAAGAAAGGATTTTATAAAATAAAGGCCACTGGCTGGCTATGATAACATTGTGATATTCATCTGCAACAAATATTTATGTAAAGAAATGTATTACCTAATAATTTTCCATGAAAACTTCATCGTGCATGGGAGCAGATTTTATTGTTCTAGGGAACAAAATAAGGACGATTATATCAAAGTTATAGGGAGAGAGGTCTGGTAATAGCTTTTGCTTTAGTTTAGGAAAGCATTTTCTAACAATTAGAGCTGTCCAACAATAAAATAGACATTACGACAAAATAATGAGGTCTCTGTGAGACATAGTATTCAAGTAGAGACTAAATGATTTATCTGTCAGAGATGTAATAGGAGGATTCTTGCATGGAGGCAGGCAATAGATTAAATAATTGCTAAAGGTCCTTCCAGTTGGAAGATTGGAGAATTTTGATGCCAGTTAAAATCTGTCTTTACATCATTCAGTTAACAAATATTTGAGTGCCTCCTGTGCTTTGCTGGAAAGGTTGAAGGTTGAAAGCCATTGTGTGCCTGTGGGGGGTGGGGTTGTTTTGGTTTTCACTTTTTTTCCCCCTTTCTGTGGCCTGAGTCAGAGCCAAAGACTAGTGTTAGTAATTGTCTTTGCTATCCCCATTTGGAATTTGAGAAGTGCAAGCCAGATGTTTGTGTTGATATAACAAAAACTGCTGTCCTCACCTGTTAGGTGGGGTTAGTGTGGAGTCCATGACATGTACCTGTAGACATCAAATTTAAGAACATGCTGCCAAGAAGTTTGGTCTAATGCTTTGAATTTTTGCTAAAGAGCAAATCATTTTAGATTATGTCAGACTTCTGAATTATTATTATTATTATAATTTTTAGAGACAGGGTCTCACTCTGTTGCCCAGGCTGGAGTGCAGTGGCCTGATCATAGCTTAGTGTAACCTCGAACTCCTGGGCTCAAGCGATCCTCCTGCCTCAGCCTCCCAAGTAGCTAGGACTACAGGCATGCGCCACCACACTTAAATTTTTTTTTGTGGAAATAGGAGTCTTGCTATATTGCCCAGGCTGGTCTTGAACTCCTGGCCTCAAGCAATCCTCCCAACTTGGCCTCCCAAAATGCTGGTATTACAGGCATGAGCCACTGTGCTTGGCCAAAATTATCTTTTAAAGATGTGTTTTGAAAAGAATGACCTATCTTATCTACTGTGTTGACATGTGAGATCCATGATGCCCTGTCACTGATGGTTTTCATTCACTTCTCTCACTCAAAAATGCCTGTCTGGCTGGGAAATTGAACATGCCTGTGGCTTAATCAACTCTTCTCCTTTCTGCTGAGTACCTTTTTGCTGGTTGTTATTTTTTATACTTATTGTATATTTCTCACATTCTTTCAGAAAGTTATAAAAATGGCTTTACTGTTACTTCAACTTTTTTTTTAGAGAGTGGATTGAAATTTATTTTGCAGCTCTGTACTTGGTTTTGGATTATTCATGTGTATAAATTATTCGAGCTGCTACAATCTCCTGTGACCTAAGACCATGACTAAAACGGGCTTGGAAAAGAAATTCTTCCCTGTATTAGGGAGGGAAAAGCCTTTCTATGAATTCTGAAGGAATTTAATCCTTAAGTATTGAATGTAAGGAACTAATTTACTTTATAACTTGACATTTTGAATTTGAGGTATCTTAGACCAAAAGTTCTTTATGTATTATTAGCCCTCTCTGATAATTATGATACTGAAATGGAAGTAAATTAGACATTGATAGTACTCAGACTGAAAGTGAATGCAAAGATCGTAGCTTATGAGGCTGTAGTAAACTGGAGAAGTTCATTTTTAAAACCTGGAAAGGATCTTAAGAGTCATCTAATCCAAGTTTAGATTATAGAAAAGGCAACTGAAACCCTGTAACTAATTTCACCAAAGACACCCAGTTAATACATATAGGGGTAGGTAAAAATTATATAATATGAGGGCAGAGGGAGTAGTGACCATATGGTTAATATCTCTTTAAAAAGGAGAGTTTTGGTTTTTAAAAGTTTGCGTGATGGATTGGGACCAGGACAGATCCTTAGAAATAGAGGAGTGATAAGAAGTACGCTAGAATTTCTGATCTGTTAAGTTTCAGATTGGTTGGTTTGGTGGTAGATGATGTGGATGTTCACTTAGTCATTTAATCATTTATTCATCAGGCATTTATTGACTACTATATTATAGATGCTGCGCTAGATATTGGGAGTACAAATATGAAGAAATCATGGCCTTGCACTCATGGATCTCTTGTACTACCAGAACAGGACAAGAGAGAATACTTTCTATTTTGTCATCTTTCTCAAAAAAAAAAAAATCCAATGTTGAGGTATCAAGTTAGTGTCTTACTGGTTTTATAACCCACAAATCTTTGGTGTTTATTTGCCTTCATATTTCCAAGGAATGCAGAAAATCAGGATCTGATCATACCACTAAACAAGCTGTGTGCTGGGATAGGGGGAGGCGTGAAGAAAAAAGCGTCTGGGAGACACCCTTAGACTTTAGGCTGATTAGGAGTAGACATTTCCAGTCACCTGAGCCACCTGTTGCCTTCAAGAATTATGCTTTTAGCCTTCCCCAAAAGGCAAGCCAGGTGTGTATTTGGCATGAACTGTAAACCTAGCAGAATTTGGTCAGAGATTGTTCTTCACTCTGTTATTGCTTCCGCAGTTGGGACTGTTAACCTCAGAGGAATATTGGATTCGTGCCAGGCTGTCAGGTCAGGGACATAGTTTCTGCCAAATCAAATCTAAAAGAAGAGACCTTTTTCAAGTGAACTTATTTGGCAGTCATTTGTCCTGGGTGGAGAAAGACATGTTTAAAGTAGGCATGTTTCCTGGGTTCCTGAAGTAGGTGGATAGAGGATATTTGTTAGGACCTTTGGGATCCCAACTGTCCTCTGCAGAGTAGCTTATTCTGAGCAGTTGTAGCTGTCAGTTTACTCCTTCCATTTCCTCTGCTAGCATCAGAACACTAGTTAACCCTAAGATTATCCAGTGCATAGTATTCATTCACTCAACAAATATTTACCAAGGACCTGTGTGCCAAGCACTGTGCCAAGTGAGATGCTGGGGATACATTAGTGAGGGAAACACGTAAGTTCCCTGCTTTCAAGAAACTTACATTTTAGAGGAGATGACTAGATAGCAACTAATTAAAATAATTTTCAGAGTATTCAAATGCCAGGAAAGAAAGAAATAAGGTACCATGTTAGAGAATATTGCAAGTGGGGAGTTTTTAGGGTGGTCGCCTGCTGCTTCCTTCTTTCAGTTTAGGTATGCAACCTCAAAATGTAATATTCTAGAAAAGTGGAGGAAAAGCAGTATTCACAGTGGTATTACAGGTTTATGGTTAATGTGGGAGTTAAGACATTAATGTTAATAAGGGGCCGGGCATGGTGGCTCACGCCTGTAATCCTGGCACTCTGGGAGGCCGAGGCCGGAGGATCGTTTCAGCTCAGGCGTTCGAGACCAGCCTGAGCAAGAGCAAGACCCCGTCTCTACTAAAAATTGAAAGAAATTAGCTGGACAACTAAAAATATAGAAAAAATTAGCCGGGCATGATGGCACATGGCTGTAGTCCCAGCTACTTGGGAGGCTGAGGCAGGAGGATCACTTGAGCCCAGGAGTTTGAGGTTGCTGTGAGCTAGGCTGATGCCATGGCACTCTAGCCCGGGCAACAGAGTGAGACTCTGTCTCAAAAAAAAAAAAAGTTAATAAGGAACTAGGGAGTTAAATGTTACTCTTTATAATAAATTTTCGACTGCTGTATTTTAAAACCTGGAACGAGTGAGCTAGGATAATTAGTTTCCCCAGTTGGTTAGGAAGCTGCTGAAATTGGACTGTGATCATTCTGTTCCAGTGTAATTTAAGCCTTATGTGTTTATTTCTTCAGGTGGAGGCCTGAATTTTGATCTGTGTCCTGCCTGCATCCAGCTGCCTGAAAGTACTTGATGATCACATGACCCTGGACATGGATGCTGTCCTGTCGGATTTTGTCCGTTCCACAGGAGCAGAGCCAGGGCTGGCCCGAGATCTCTTGGAAGGTAAGGAGTCATGGGGAAGAATGAGAAAAGAGAAAGTAAAATGTGATATTTATTATCAGGATGATTTGAGGCATTTAAGGTTATCAGGAAGATTATATATGGCAGGCCCTACATTTAAGTTACTTCTAATGATCTGCTTTATGTATGACCCACCAAAATTTTAAAATTCAAAATCCTCTTTTCACCTCGAACTTCCTGGGGTAGCTTTTTCCACTGTCAGTGTGTGTTCAGGTGTAATGCAAATGAAAAGGTGCATTAGTCTACTAAAAGCATAATTCTAGATCTGTACAACTTCCTCTTTATATATAAATGCCTTTTGGATTTTCATATTTGGGATCACCCATGGTTTTTTGTTTCTTCCCTGACTTATATGAGTAATTCTATGTTGAGTGAATTAATTTCATGTTTTCATTTTGCTGCTTTTGTTTACTTATATCTGTATGTACACATAAGTTTGAATGTTCTGTATTTTAAGGTCCTGAAGGGTTAGAATAATTTCCATAGGGTTCTTTGTTTAGAGCCATAACAGGTAAAGATGTGAAAATATATGATGACACACATGGGCCTATGGGGAAGGGGCAAGTTCTTAGCATACACAGGCAGTTTTTTAGATTGTCAGCCCTTAGCAGGGTGTGACAATTTGACATTTGCTTAGCTAGCTGTGAGAAGAGCATGAGTTTGGAAACAGAAGATCAGGGTTTAAATTCCAGTTTACTAATTCAGTACGAGTTTGCCCTTAACTTGCTTGGTTTCATCTCTTACTACTTTTCCCCACACTTCCTGTGCTCCAGCCAGGCCTGACTTGTCACCTCTCCTTGATCATGCTAGGTTGTTTTCTAAGTCTATAGCATTCTTTCCTCCATCATTCTCCTCATCCTTCAAGATTCGGTTCAAATGCAGCCTCTTTTATAAAATAATCCTTAACCTTTCCCCTTTCCTCTTGTAACCTGTAAGTGTTCAATATGTACAAGGTGCTTGAGATGTTTTATTCTCACAACTACTCCGCAATATAAGTTTTATTATCCCAGTGTTATACTTTTAAAAACTGAGGCTTAATGAAGTTAAGTAGGATTCGAACCTAGGCAGTTTGGCTTCAGACTGGTGGCTCTTAACAATTATGTTATAAATTATTGCTTGTATGCTCACACACATGGGCATATGCATGCACTCATGCTATGAAAGAAAAGTTGAGAGTGCTATGAGAGGAAGACAGAAACCTGATTTAGATCTAGAAAGGAAGGCCTTTCTAAGGAAGCGGTGTTTGAACTGAACCCTAAAGGATGAGTAGGAGTAGCAAGACAAAGGGATGTAGAAGACAGTGTTTATACAGAAGAAATAGCTTGTGTAAAGGCTGTAAGGTGAGAGAGAGCTTGGCACATTGGAGAAACTAATAATGAGCAAGATAGTAAGAATAGTGCAAGAGTGGTAGGAAGCTGGTTAGATACGAGGAAGCAGAATATGGGCGGGCCTTTGTGGGCCTTGGTAAGGAGTTTACATTTTATTCTAAGTTCACTGGGAGGCTGGCGAAGGATTTTAATCAGGGGACTTACGTGATTGGATTTGAGTTTTTAACAATGTACTGGTTGTAGGGTATGGCATGGATGGAAGGTGGCCAGAGAAAAAGTGTATAAAACCAATTAAGAATATCACCATAGTTCAGGTGAGAGACGATGGTGACTTGGACTACTGTGGTAGCAATAGAGAGAAGCAGATGGATTTAAGATATAATTTAGAAGGGGAATCAAAGGACCTGATTCTCATTTCCTCTCTGCCCCTTGCCTTTTTCCTTTAAAAGTTAACTCTGGTTGTAGTGTGAAGAAGAAATGTGAGAAGGGAGAGATTAGGAGCAGGGAGACCAGTTAACTCCTTCCTGAGAGACCAAAGACTAGGTAAAGATTATGAGGACCTGAATTGGAACAGTGGCACTAAAAATGGACAAGAAGGAATGGATTTGACAGATATTTCCGAGTACAAACAACCCTGAGGATCAACTCGGTGGCGAGAAAGAGAAAGAGTGGGATCTGAGGAATGGTGAGGAGCTGAAAATGACTGAAGTTTCTGGGCCTCAGGGGATTGTGATGCCATTACTGATTTAGAGAACAGAGGAGGAGGAGAAGGAGCAAGTTTTGGGAAGGAGGATGATGGACATTCAGTTTGGGACATATTGATTGCTAGGAATACCTGACTTTAAGGAGATTTGCAGGAGATTTGTATAGCAAGTGCTGAAGGCAGATTTTATTCATTCATTGATTGAGGACAAAAGGCCTCCATTCATTCAACAGATATTTATTGAGTGCCTCCTATGTGCCAGCTACTATTCTAGATGCTTGACCAAAACAAAACAAACAAAAATCCATGTCCTCATGTTCTAGGAGGAGAGATAGTCAATAAGCAATAAACATGTTAACTAAAGTAAATTATAAAGTATATTTATAAGGTGTTAAGTGCTATGGAAAACGGTAAGGGGAATGATGAAGCGGGTTGTGATTTTTAATTAGGTCATCAAGGTAGGCCTTATTAAGAATGTGACATTTGAGCAAATACCTAAAGCTGATGAGGAATTGTCTGTGTAGATATATTGGGGAAAGACTCTTCTAGGCCGTGGGAATTGTTAATGGAAAGGCCCTAGAGTAGGAGCAGACTTAGCGTGTTCTAGGAACAGCAAGGCTGGAGTGACTGGAGCAGAATGAGCGAAGGGAGTCATAGCAAATGGTAAATGTAATGGTTTAGAAGTAAAATCATAAGTAAAACCAAGTGTTTTTAACTCCTTTTATCTTCATAACAACCCTATGAGGTAAGCACTGTTATTATCCCCTGCATTTTCACAGATAAAGATATTAAAGCACATTTATTGTGTACTTTATTTCTATTATTATTACATTATAATATATAATGAAATAATTACACAGCTCACCACAATGCAGAATCTAATGTCGCTACAGATCTGACAGGAGGCGGAGCTCAGGCGGAGAAAAGGCCAGAAAAATAGGCCAGGTCATAGAAAGCCTCGAATATCAGGCAAAGGAGCCTAAGTTTTATTCCATAGGCAGTGAAAAGCCATTAAATATTTTGATTATGGGTCAGATGTAGTGGCTCACACCTGTAATCCTGGCACTTTGGGAGGCTGAGGCAGGAGGATTGCTTGAGGCCAGGAGTTCGAGACCAGCTTGAGCAAGAGTGAGATCCTGTCTCTACAAAAGATAGAAAAATTAGCTGGGCATGGTAGCACATGCCTGTAGTCCTAACTACTTGGAATGCTGAGACAGGAGGATTGCTTGAGCTCAGGAGTTTGAGGTTGCAGTGATCTATGACGACACCACTGCACTCTAGCCCAGGTGACAGAGCCACACCCTGTCTCAAAAAAAAAAAAGATTTTAATTATGGAACTGAAATGATTACAACTGTGCTTTAGAAAGATTGATCTCGTGGGATTCTTTAGAGTAGACTGGAGGTGGGACAGTAGGTGATAGGAATTGAATTAAGGCAGTGGCATATGGAATAGAACAGAAAGTGTGAAAACTGTGCAGTACATATTTATTGAATAATTTAACTGGAGAAAGCAACAGAAAAATCCATGATTTAGGGTTATTTCTTCAGTAGAGTAGTGATTCTTAAATTGGGGGGGGGAATAAATAGTTCCCTTTGATAAGCTGATAACAGTTTACTAGAGTTTTTCTAGTAAACTCTTTTACTAGAGAAATGCACAAAATCACAACTTTGTATATAAGTTCAATGGTTTAGGATACCCTAGAGCTGTGGTCCCTGACCCCAGGCCGCAGACCAGTACTGGCCCAGTACTGGTCTGTGGCGTGTTAGGAACTGGGCCACATAGCAGGAGGTAAGTAGCATCAGGTGAGGTAGCAGGGTGAGGGAGCGAAGCTTCATCTGTATTTATAGCAGCTTCCCATCACTCACATCACTGCCTGAACTCCGCCTCCTGTCAGATCAGTGGCAACATTAGATTCTGCATTATGGTGAGTTGTATAATTATTTCGTTATATCTTATGATGTAAGAATAACAGAAATAAAGTGCGCAATAAATGTAATGCGCTTGAATCGTCCCGAAAGCATCGTCTCCTTGCCCCACCATCTATGGAAAAGTTATCTTCCATGAAACCGGTTCCTGGTGCCAAAAAGGTTGGGGACCTCTGCCCTAGAACACATCTAGGCTAAGAACCTCTTTGGATCTCAGAATTAGGAGACCTGGGCTTGAGTCCTGCTGGGCCCTGGTACAAATTAGCTGTGACTTTGGGCAAGTCATTTTACTTTCAGCTTTGTTTCCTTTATCTGTAAAAGGAAGTTTTAGTTTTGGGTTACTAGATCTCTGAGAGCTCTTTTAGATCAGAGAGAGCTAAACTCGTTTACTAGTGGAACTTATTCAGGAAACAGACAATAAATAAGTAAATAAAGAAATCTGATATTTTACATGAAGAAAATTAAAGCACAGTAGGGAAAAGAAGAATGATTGAGTGTGCATGAACATATGCTTGCTAGTTTTGATAGGATGGTTAGTATGATCTCTTCATGTCTGTCCCCAATTTTCCTGTACCCTGAGTGTACAATTCACTTTTTGCTTTGTCTCCTGACAGGAAAGAATTGGGATGTGAGTGCTGCCCTCAGTGATTTTGAACAGCTACGTCAAGTCCATGCTGGGAACCTACCAGTATCCTTTAGTGAAGGGAGTGGTGGCTCCAGGACCCCTGAAAAAGGGCTTTCTGATAGAGAGTCTACTCGCCCTCCCCGACCCATTCTACAGCGGCAGGATGACATCATTCAAGGTACTGGAGTAACCGGGGCATGTTTCTGCATATGGAGTAGGAAGGGAAGGGATTGCTAAATGGAGTCAGAAAGTCCTAGTGATCCTTTGGAGATGATTCCATTCCTTCCCCTTATCCCCAAGCCAAACCCAGATTGAGGCAGCCTCAATCTGTCCAGGTGCTGGAGCTCCTGTCTCTCTGCATCTTGAGTGTTATCCCATATAAAAGCCTTCTTCAGATACTGTGAAAGAAATAGAGAAAGGAGGATAACAATCTATTTGTTGAGATAAGGTACACATACATGTAGAATTAAAAGGGTCACTACCATCTACCTATTTGGAGGGTAATTTGTTAATATTTGCCAAAATCTATCAAAATTAAAATGCATATATACTCTTTGACCTAGCAATTTCCTATCTAGGAATTTATCATATATGTGTATGTGTGTATACATATATATGTCCTTTAAATAAATACATACTTATATAAACACACATGCAATGTACAGGGATATTCACTGCAGCATTATTTTACAGTAATTAAAGCTTGAAAACTTTTAATGTCCGTTAGTAAAAGAGTGGCTAAACAAATTGTAATCATCCATATTATGGAATACTCTGCAGTCATTAGTAACAATTAGTGCAATATATGTAGTATGCTCTTGTTTGTGTTTTAAAAGATGATTTTAAAAGCTACATGTGCTTTTATGTGCATAAAAATTTTTAGAAGCATACAAAAGTTTGCCTCTGGGGAAGGGATCAGGAATTTTGAATGAGAGGAAGACTTCTTTGTACATTCATTTTATACCTTTTGATAATATTTTGATTTTTTACCATTGATATGTGGTATTTTTTAAATACCTAAAAAAATTTTAAAATAACATCACTATAAAATAACTTCAGATAATTCTTGATATGTTTTGTGCATCATCTCTGGCAAATATTGGACTAAGAATGGCTATCCAGTGTGCTTTTGAACTCTTGTTCCCTTCCGATAATCATTAAATCATTATATAACTCAGGCCATGCAAATGAATTATAATACTACACTGAGCAAATTATCACAATGGAGTATCTGCTGGGGAATTACAAGTGCCATGTATTCAAAACAAATGAAATGATTTGGGGCACTGTCTACATTACTGTTTTCCTCTGTAGCATGTTAAGAATTGACTGTCTCTATAAATTTCTGATAAATATGGGTATTAAGAGAAGTTGTAGTAAATAATTTAAATAAATGTTATTGATATAGTAAGAAAGTTCCCAAATATGTGTAAGATTTGTCATTAATATTCTTTTCTATAATGGAAATCCATTCTGTATTCTCCAAGATCCTGAGAATTACCAGAGAGAACAATTTGACTATATCTAGCCTAGTGAAACCCCATTTCTCTTTCTCCTTCTTCCTCCCACCAAACAATGACCAAGTTGGTAAATGAATGGGTCCATGTCATGTTGGGAAATGGAAGTGGAAGAAGATAGGAAGAGGAGGTCGGGCAAATTCCAAATAGGGATAGAGGAATATGTATTTTGTGCCATTGTGAATGTCTGCCAAAAATTCCGCTTTCTGTGTTTTCTCTGATTGTATTTGGCTTGAAAAAAAGGGTGGTGAAATTCAGTAGCCAGTTAGACTCTGTTTTTCCCTGACTGTAAACTCCGTCAAGAGGTAACCATCACCCCATCGGTGGAGAGTTCTCTGAGTGGGCTGTGTGTGTTCTAAGGTGACTCCATTTCTCATTGCAGAAAAACGCCTGTCTAGGGGCATCTCCCACGCCAGCTCCAGCATTGTTTCCCTGGCCCGGTCCCATGTCTCCTCCAATGGTGGGGGTGGGGGGAGCAGTGAGCACCCCCTGGAAATGCCCATCTGTGCCTTCCAGCTTCCAGATCTCACTGTGTACAATGAAGACTTCCGCAGCTTCATAGAGAGAGACCTCATTGAGCAGTCCATGCTGGTTGCCTTGGAACAGGCAGGTCAGTGGGTGTTTCCTCTCCTGTGCTCTTCCCTCTACGCTATACTTATAGGCAGCCACATGGAAGGGCTGGGCCTGATCAGTAGCTTCCAGTCTAAGTGTGTGTTCTGATTACCATCAAAGTCAGGAGTCAGATAAACATTCACTGAGCTAGGTGCTTTTTGAATTTAGAGAAAGGTTACAGATTAGACACTTTACTCTGGAAATTTCCTGTTTGATGGAAGGGAAAACAGATATACATGTGAAAGGCCTAGGAATCAATACCTAAAAATACATGGAAAAAAATACAACAAATTATAATTGGCTCTGGAACACCTCTGTGAACAGAAAGGACCAGTGCTGTAGATGATGCACAGTACCGATTAATCTGAAAGTCACGTTTATTTATATGAACCTGGCTGGACACAGTGGCACACACCTATAATCCTAGCATTCTGGGAGGCCAAGGCAGGAGGATGGCTTGAGCCCAGGAGTTTGAGGCAGTGAGCTATGATGACACCAGTGCACTCTAGCCAGAGTGACAAAGTGGGACTCTGTCTCAAAAAAAAAAAAAAAATTAAAAAAATATAAAATTAAAAAAAAAATTGTATAAACCTTGCCCCCAAATTTATTTACCTTATAATTGCATTTGTCTTAAGTCATTGTTAAAATTAGTTAATATGATAGGGTGACGCAGCTGGGAGTTCTGGGAAAGCTAATCAGGTATTGATACATTCCATAGGAGGAAGACGGAGGTGGGAGATGCAGCATGGAAAGGAAGCTTTTATTTTTCATTTTGTGACCTTCTGTACTAACCATATACATACAATTTTTTTAAAGCTAACAAGTTTTCTAGGCTGGTGAGATTTATAAGCAAGTTTTTCTTTCCGTAAACTTCTCATTAGCGCAAGAAAACTTGTAAGCATCATGCATAAAATATTTTCCTCACATAAATAATGGGTTGGCAATTGTGGGATAACTGTACAGAATTGAGACTCATTTTTTTGGGTGTTTTTTGTACCTTATTGCTCGTGTCTTTAAAGTCACACCACACACATGCTGACGTACTCATATATGCAGGCGGTACTCGCAGAACACTTTAAATACAAGCTTTGAGTTGTTTTTGTCTGAGTGGTGATGGATTTATGCTGAGCTTTTTTTTCTGCAGTAAAAAATACTGGTCTCTTGATCAGAGGGAAGGAATCAGCCAGACCAAGTAGCCAACACATTTTAACTTATGACCTTGGCCTCATCATTTAACCCAGGGTTTCTCGACCTTGGCACTATTGACATTTTGGGCCAGATAATTCTTTGTTATGCAAGCTGCCTTGTGCTTTACATTATGTTCAGCACTATCCCTGGCCTCTACCTACTAGATGCCAGTAGCATTCCCCACCAGTTTTGACAAGCAAATGTATCTTCAGACATTGCCAGATGTCCCCTTGGGACAAAATTGTCCCCATTTAAGACCCACTGATCTAACCAGTCATGCTCACCAGATTCTGCCTGACTAGATATAAGTGAAAAAGCTGTAAAGAGTAATAGAGTGATGGTTTTATGCTGGTAGGCTTCCTAAGGGAGGCTAACTTGCAGTTTGTTTTAGAAATAGGGAAGCGGGAAAGCCTTCCTCGATAATTTGCTCCTTTTTCCTCCACTGTCATGTTTTTGCAGGGCGTTTGAACTGGTGGGTGAGTGTGGACCCCACCTGTCAGAGGCTGCTTCCTTTGGCAACTACTGGAGATGGGAACTGCCTCCTGCATGCAGCCTCTCTTGGTGAGTCTTGAAAGCAGTCCTTCATTCTCCTGTAGAAAGGAAGCAATTGAGTCAGATCTAATATATGTGACTTGATCTAGCCAACCTTGATCTTAGGCAGAAGCGATGGTTCAGAGCAAGGTTGTTTGTGTGTATGTGTGTGTTTGTCTGTGTTGGCACAGGAGGAGATGGGAGCAAGCCTTACCCTGGGTTTTCAGTCTTGTTTAGAGATGCGAGGAGAGCACAGAGATTAACTTGGGCCTTGCTCTGAGAGCTCACCCCTAGGAGTAATGAGCAACAGTTAAACAAGAGGTATATAGCTGTGTGTGTGTGTGTGTGTGTGTGTCTAATTCTACTTAGCATTTATTCTTTTGGTGTATAAAAAGGTTGTCAGCAGTCCTTTGTGATACTTATTTACTTTAAATTGTTAAGCCTGTTTATAACTCAATATATTATTTGCCTTTAGCTTTTAAAAAAAAAGTCCTGGCCGGGCGCGGTGGCTCACGCTTGTAATCCTAGCACTCTGGGAGGCCGAGGCGGGTGGATTGTTCTGAGCTCAGGAGTTCGAGACCAGCCTGAGCAAGAGCGAGACCCGGTCTCTACCAAAAATAGAAAGAAATTAATTGGACAGCTAAAAAATGTATATACAAAAAAATTAGCCGGGCATGGTGGCACATGCCTA